>WAAE01002825.1:169708-234849 GCA_013400495.1 Nicator chloris
CGGCGGCGGCGGGGGACGGGCGGGGCGGCGATGAGCGACGGCGGCTCCAGGTAACCCCGGCCGGGCGGCACTGAGCGACCGCGGCTCCAGGTAACCCGGGCCGCGCAGCAATGACCGACCGCAGTTCCAGGTAACCGCGACCGGGGCGGTTCCAGATAACCGAGGCCGGGCCCTGCGGCCGCCGGCGAAGCGCGGTGCCCGTGGCCGCGTCTGCGGCGCCCCGTCTCCTCCCGACGGTGGGAGGATGACGCCGCGGGCAGGGCCGGAGTGCGCCGGTGCCGGGGTTGTCTCTGCGTCTCCGGGGTGCCGCTGCCGTCAGTGACACCTGTGTTGCCGGGCAGTCGGCGGTGGCCGGAGCCCGGTGTCCTGCGGGAAGGATTCGCAGAGCCGCAGCTGAAGTTGTGTCAGCGTCGGCACCGGCCATGAACGCGGCCGCGGTGCGTGTGTTCCCCATCTCCCAACAATGCCGCCTCTGGGCTGCGCTTCTGCAGAGGAGTGAGAAATTCTGGGCTATAAATAACTCCGCCTTTTCCTTTTTTTTTTTTTTTTTTTTTTCCTCTCTCTCTCTCTTTTTAATACTCGCTATTGGCAACGCACATCCGATTGACCTTGGCACCTGCCAAGTTTTTTCCCGAAATCCGTTCAGGGAAGGGTAGTCTCTCCCTGTGCGTGCATGGTGGTGCCTGATGCCACAGAGGAGCTGGTCCCTGCTCTGGGCTGTCCCTTTGTCCCAGACTTGTACACCAGCCAGCCGAGGAAGTGCTCCAGCGTGATGTCTGGCCGCTCCAGGCTTCCCTTCTCCGGCGGGGAGATGCTCTCGACACGAGTGGCCCCTTTTGCTGGTCATTGAGGCAGTTTTGAGATCCAGTTTTCACCGATGCCAGAAAACGAGCCTCGTGTATTTAACGTGGAAGGCTGAGGGAATTCAGGCAGGAGAAGCCATGGCTTCAACGCGAGCAACATCTGAAAGAGATGGTGGGCCCTGGCTGGGAAGAGCGGGGTTGTCTGGGGCCCTGCAGCCCCGAGGGCTGTTGAAGGGCTGGGTTTGGCCTCTCCCCGCGCCC
Organism: Nicator chloris; assembly: GCA_013400495.1. Classification (NCBI taxonomy): domain Eukaryota; kingdom Metazoa; phylum Chordata; class Aves; order Passeriformes; family Pycnonotidae; genus Nicator; species Nicator chloris. The sequence continues at coordinate 170,773 of WAAE01002825.1, forward strand.
TTCCTTTAGCGGGGTGGGCACAGCGTGTGCCAGGAGTGCACAGCCGGGCTGTCTGCGTGGAGAGTTTGGCAAAGCCCTTGAAGGCTCCGTGCCCCTGGTGCCCCACCTGCCCGGGTCCGACCCGGCGCCGGGGCTGCCCGAGAGGGGAGGGACGCTGCTTTCTCTTGTCTTTGTGGGCACGCTCGGGGGTGCCTGCACAGGGAACCTGGAGGCCGGAGATCAGCACGGGCTTTGCTGAGCCGCTCTCGGGCTGCCATGGACCGCCCCAGAGCGAGGAGGAGGGGAAGGAGGATGGGCTGTCGGGAGGGCCGGAGCCAGACTGCTGCCTGCCCGAGGGGAAGAGGGGTGATGAGACCGACTTCCCTGGCTCCTCTGGTGTGAATCCACCTCCTCTGTGGCTGTCAGGCGGGGAGGAGGGGGCTCGGGCACAGCTCCGGAGCCAGCCGGGAGGAGGACGCTGTGCCGGGGGAAGTGGAAGTGTGGCACATGGCTGCAGAGGAACAGCCAGTCTTCCAGTCGGGCTTCCAGTCACCGGTTACCCAACGATGGGAGCAGGATGTGGAGTAAATTAGGGGTCAGCGGTAATAGGTTGTAGGTCTGTAGGTTGTAGGGACGTGGACTGGTGGGTTGTTGGAGGCTAGGGAGTGAAGGTTACCGTGGCCGTTCATGTGCATGGAGGGGAAGGATCGCCCTGAGTCAGGTTTTCTGTGGTGAGCATAGGCTGGCAAGGAAGGGTGATGTTTGTGGCTGTATGGAGCTGCATGGGTTGGAATTGCATTCCTTGAGTATGGAATGGGGCAGAGGAGCTGGGGCCTGGCTGGCTTCATAGGTGGGGGGCTGCAAGCAGCTGCCTCTAGGCTGCAGAGGAGGTTGTGCTCTGAACCAAGATGTGCATGGATGGCATTTCTTCACTGAGTGACTCTAAAAGTCTCAGTAGCTCCTCGGAGCCCTGAAGCTCCTGTTACAGGATTAAGTTTCGGGCCTCATGGGTCAACACTTGCAGCAGCAACAGTTTGAGAGGCAGCTGTGGGAGCAGTGCTGCAGGAGGCAATACCCAGGGTGAGCTGCTTTGGTTGTCACAGGCCCTGGGCTTGCGACTCTTTCACCTCAGGACTCTGACACAAGCATGCTGGCTTTTTGTAGGGACTGATGGAGGCTTTGTGCCCTCTAAAAACTAACAGGCCCAGTGAGACTGTGTAGGAGGGTTTCCCAGAAGTTGGTGAGCATTTTACTGATGACTACAGGGAAGAGAACTTTACCTTTCCAGGTAGACTGTTGACAGGGCAATTTCTCTGCAAGGATCTGACCAAAATTCAGAAAATGTGTGGAAGTTGCATATTGTCCTATGTGTCTTGAGCTGACTTACAAAGTCTGGAAAAACAAAATTGGGCACAAGAGGTTGTCTTCCTCCAACCCCCTGTATTTCTATGCAGGTTTTGTACATACAGTTACAGGGATAGGTAAGACACATTCAGCTCTGCAACATGGCAGCATTTGCTCCTAAAGGAGNCAGGTGAGACACATTCAGCTCTGCAACATATTGTTGGCCATAACAAACCGAGATCTTGTGTTAGCCATCTCTTGACCTGGCAGCATTTGCTCCTAAAGGAGAGCTGGTTTGTGGTGTTAGTCCCATTTTCAGTTCCTCTTCCTTTGCCGGAAGCTTTCTTCTCTTTTCCTTTTAATACTTTCATTGTGGCTGTGGATCCAAGCATCCCTGGAGCTGCCAGTGATCTGGGATCAAAACCAGCTGGGAATCTGAAGGTCTTTCAGATCTGCCTACAACTCCTCCTTCGTTTTAGCCTTGTGTGCACAGAACTGGTCGCAGGGGGGATGTTGCCAGATTTGGCTGCTGCTCTGGTTGGACTCCCTGTGACTTTGGGACATTAACAGTGCTGTCACTTTGTGCCTCTCTGGTGTGAGTACTGATTTCTGTTCTTGCTGTGCTACACAGTGGGCAGGCAGGAGCCCACTGTGATCTTCCTCCTCCATTACCATCCTTAGCTCATGCCAAAGGTGCCTGAAGCTTTTCTCCAGGAACTTAATGGCGAGGGCAGTGGTAGAAAGGGGAGAGAGGAACGTGAATTAACTTTCACCTGCAGAAATGAACTTTTTCATTCACCAGTGCTATTTTGTGTTTAACTAGCATTTTCTCCCTGTAGCTCTATTTTGCCTTTCACCTTTTAGACACAAATAGTTGAGCTTGTGTATCTTCCTTTACGTTGGCTTTGATTTTCCTGTTACTTGGAGAATGGCATTAGGTAGTGGTAATTAGTAGGTTTCACTGGGCTGGGGTCAGCACAGGTAGAGACACTGATGTGAATGTCTTATCTCAAACCTGCTGTCACTGGTTGTCTCCTGCTCCTAGCAGTAATTTTGTAATGGAAAAATATGACAAAAGTATCTGTGGATTGCTAGTGGATAGTTTCAGTGCTTGGAGTTCTGGAGATTGTTTCCAGGTGAGCATCAACAGCTGTGGCTTATGTGCAGTGAACAGCAAATGTGTCACTGTGCTTTGTTGGAGCTAGCCAGAGGACTTCTCATTTTCAATTGCACTGCTTCAACTTAGCTCTGACAGTGCACTGTTTATGAGTTGGCTCCCTAGGTTTTCTGAGACAGGGAATTGGGCTGCAAGGTGGCACTCACTGCCTCAGGTGGTGTGGGATATGGCAGGTTGGGTGCACCTTGCTCTGGGCAAGCACCATGGCATCCACCCTGGCAGTCCTGCTGGTAGGCATCCAGGAATCCTGTGGTGTTGTTGATGCAGTCTCATGTCCCCCTCTTCTGGAGCTCTTGATCCCAGGGAGCCCTGGCAGGGGACAGACAGGCCTACAAGCCCTCCAGGTTGTTTGTTTCTGGGTTGGGAGGATCTTCGTGTCAGCATATGGCACCAGGCCTACCTGCAAGTGTGGCTCTTGGAGCACTGGGCTAGGTGCACCTCCAGGTACTCTGATGTCCTGTCCTTTATCATCCCTTCCAGAGGCAGGCTTGGAAATCCTGTCCCTCTTAAACAGGGGCGTGTCCTGCTCAGTTAGGAAACCTCTGCTATGAATGTTGGTTTGTTTTGCTCTAAAGACTTATGGTCGTCGCTGTGTGCATTAAGTATTCAAGGATAAAATAGAATATATAACACTGTTACATATTCAGTGTGCTCATTTCCCAACATTAGTTTTATTGTCAGTTGCTTATCTAGTAGTGTACCAACAGATGTGACTGAGTCTTGAGTGATGCAGAGCAGAGCACATCTCTGCCTTGGAGTCTTTGCTGCCAGTTCCACAGTTGGAATAGTCTTCAGTGCTTCCACGTGCTGGGTTTGGGGCTTGGTGTGGTGCTCTGGTACAGCACTGTAAGGCTCATAAAGTTGGGGAATGGCAAAGTTAAAGTTGGATACACATCCTTTGCTCTGCTCTGCTCATGTGTACTCTCATATTGCCATCAAAAGCAAGTTAAGGCAGTTTGGATCCAAAACACGCTCAAGGAATCGTTGGGTAATTTCATGTTTCTTTATTGCCCTGGTGGCAAAAGTGTGCTTTCTCAGGGAATGGAAACAAAGATTGGGATGTGACTCTTTGGCTTCTGAAAGTGACACCTGACAGGTGGACCACTGAACTCTGTGCTGTGGTCCAGCTTGCTGCTCATGTGCTTCACTTTGCCACAACTCAAGGTACTGCAATGTCATTTTTGTCCAGCTGTAGATCCCCAGAAGCCTGAAACAAACATTTCAACATTGCAGTACGGCCCAGACTCCAGAGCCAAACCATTCTCATTTCCTTTCTAATCCTCAAGTGTTGAAAATGCTCTGGCACCTTCGCAGGCTCAGTGTTGCTCTGCAGGGTGTATGCACAGTTGCATGCATGTGACGAGGGCAGTACTAAAACATTTTCTTGCCGTGTCACCTGAGTGGACTCATTTCTCCAGACAGTGCTGTTGAAGGGGGGCAGCAGCTGTGCCCCCTGACACGCCCCCCATCTCTGTCCATTTGCTGGCATCAAAAAATCAGTTTCCTTTATTTAGAAAGGGCACTGGAAAGTACTTCTCTGTGTCTCTTGAGGGGAGTGAAAGGCCTAATGTTTTCCATTTTCTGTCTGCTACTTCTCTATTCCCTATTGTGAAGGAGAAAATCCTCCAGATCAGAAATTTTCTAGGCACTTCCCTGCAGAGAGTCTTGATTCAGCCTGCAGTGCCCAGATGCCAGCTCATATTTATCAGGTGCATCCAGCCACTCCCCAGATGAACCACAGGGCTGCTGGTGCGTGGTAAACCTGCGAGGGAAAAACTGAAGGCACACAATTAAAATCCTGGGCTTTTGCTAAAGCTGTTTTTAATGTCTCCTGCCCTCACAGGCAGAAGATTGTGGGCTTGGATTTGAGGTGCTCTTGATGTGTCACCAGAAAAGCTGTCATATGTGTGCTTACAGAAATGGAGGCTTGGGAAATGCTCTGAATTGTGATTCTGCTCTGCACAACACAGATTGTCATGCTTTGAGCTCAGGTTTGTTTGTATCAGGGACAGACACTGATACCACAGCTCCTATTGGTGCATGAATATTTCAACAACTGAAACGATGCCTGCTCCAGAAAAGAGCTGCTTACATCCACGTTTGATCTCTTTAGCAAGCCTAGCCAGCTCAGGTTGGCATTTCCTACAGATGTGGTCTGCATCAGCTGTGCAGTGTCTCTCCTCTCTTCATTCCAGAGAATTCAAGCTGGGAAGAAGTGAGATTTCGGGCAAAAAAAAGGACTAAACCAGGCAGAATTTGCTCCCTGATTTGTTTCTTTTTGAGGAAGGTGCCTTGCAGTTTGTAGGATGCATGGACCAGAAAGAAGTGGGGTAATATTTGGAGGTATCTAGAGTGGCAGTCTGTGGGGACAGTCTTCTCCTTTTATTTCTGCCTCACATCCTGTACCACACCTTCTGTCCATGCTCTTGTTCTCTCTCCACTTTTTCTTGCATAAGGGGAATGCAGAATCCTCCTCTTTAGGGACACTAGTGAGTATTGTTTAGCATGGCAGAAGGAATAAGCTGAGATTAGAGTCTTACTCTTTTCTGCAGTATATTGACAGTTCACACACAGAGGTTGTGTCCTGGACCATTCTTGAAATCTATTGTGATACTGAAATGCTGGAATTTCTGCTACCTTTGTGTGTTTCTGAAGTAAATTATCCACAAAGCGTGTCTAATTAGGAGGCACTTCTGTGCCATAACTTGTAATGTGAACAGACCTTTGAGCAACCTGCTCTTCAGGGCATGCCCTGTCTTCTCCCATGGTCTGTGGAGCACTCTGGACTCTCAGGGTCAATGGCAGTCTTCTTCATGTAGTGAGGAGAGGCAATTAGAAACTGGTTACAAGGTAGTTTTCCAGGTCTAAGTCCTTGGTTTGGTAAGCTCTCTTTCCTCTCACTTAGTGAACACAGCAGCACAGTGGTGAAGTTCCCAGGCCCACACATGACACAAGAGGTTTGTTACCTGATTCTTGAGTACTTTTGGAGCTGCATTTCGTGTTGTTTGCATTGCTGATGTCAGCAGAATGGCAGAGCCTGCCCTCATGGGTACACCTGAACACATGTGACTCTCTGAGGATTGCATCTGTGCTGAGTGTAATTGCTTGTGTACTGGAATAGGAATTACACATAGCTGTGTATGTACCCACAAGCAGTCTGGTAAACATAATCCCAAAATCAACCCAAAATAGGACTGGCTTTCGGGCAAGGAGAGGGAAAAGTTGTGCTCTTGCATAATCCAACAGCCTCTAAAGGACAAGTTCTCATCAGACTGATGGCTTTTGTTGGTGGGGTCATGAGGCAGAAGACACCTTGCCCTGGTCTGCCGTGCAGTGCTGGTGAGGCATTGCCTTGTGATCCATGGAGCTGGCTGTGTCTGATTCCTGATCTTGCCATGGAAAGGGCAGCTCAGGCTCCCTTCTGTGCTCACTGGACTTTTGAATGTTGGTTCAAAGAAGGCAGTGAGCAGTAGGTGCATATGTCTAGCATTTTTCTGCACTCTAAGGATCTCGAAGCGTATTTTCTGTAAAAACTGTTGTAAAATTTACAGTAAATGCCCAGAAGTTAGGCCTGGAAGAAAAGCATAGATGTGTTAAGGCAGGGTCTGACTGCTCCAGGGGGTGCTGGGTGCCAGCTTGACTCATGTCAAACACACTGGAAACAAAAGGATGAAGTCAGATGCCCAAGGTCATCAGTAGGGTGCTGTCAGAGCAATGAAAGATAGCAGTTAGAAGTAAACATGATTGAAGTTTTGTGTCCTGAACTCACTGTGGGGAATAGTGGTGTCAGAGTGGCTGGGAACCTGGAAAACCTAGGCTAGTAGGTGCCTAAATGGGTCCATGGCAACTAACAAGAACAATTTCCATCCATCAGTGCCAGGGAGAGAAGAGCCCTGGCACCCCTGAGGCCACAAGGCTCATTTAAAACACACAAAGTGAAGGAGGGACATGTTGGATGGAGAATTGCTGCTTGTGATATGTTTAGGTGTTAAATGCATCTGACACAGGGAGCTTGAGAAAAGGTCTGGATTCAGGATGTGCTTGTGCTTAGCAGCAGTGTTGTGTTCTGTGACTGCTGTGAGCAGAAAGACAAGGCCCCCAGCCCCTGCTCAGTGCACAGGCTGTGCCAAGCTGAGTGTTGTCAGGTAACCATTGCACTCTGCACAGGTGGCCACAGAACACTGTGAAATTTGGAGTGGAAGATGTTCGGGATCCCTGGGTACCGGGGTTTTAAAGGTGCTTTGGACCCTTTGCATTGCCTTTTGCTTGTAAGTGTTTGGGAGGGGTGTCCTTGTATGCATATATATCATATGCAAATGGATTTTGGGTTGTGTGTTTTGTCTGAATTTAGAAAAGGAGTGATTTGAAGCAAGAATCCTCCAGGAAATGCTGCTTTTGCAAGCATAGGCCTCTTGACTGTGATTTGTGGGGGAGGAAGGAGTGGGAATGAGGGGGAGGTTCACTGAGGTTTTCTTCTTTTCTTGTTGCGTTTTGGGAAAACTCCAGCCAAGGCCCACATACAGTCGGATGAATCAGCCTCCCTTTTGCCATAAGTAATTGGCAGCTCTAGCTGCAATGCAGTTTTGATGTATGCCTAATACACTTTTCCTTAGTTAATTGAGAAGAAACACTGCAGCAGATGTATGATGTTGAGTTGGCCTTTGTATGGAATCTTTGAGCTTGTAGGGGAGATACTGTAGGCTGCTCCTTGAGAGGCTGGAATTTGCTGCAAATGATATTCCATACTCTAGTCTGAAGGCTGTCATTGCTGTTCATCTGCTATAGAAAATACATTTCCTGTCTCATACACGTGTAGAGAGCACTGTAAGTTGGCACATGGCACTGTTACTCAGTGCAGGGTTTCCTTGGAAGAGTCTGATTTTATAACAACTTCAACAGAATATTCATGCTCTTAGATGAGTGGCTGTTCCTGTGCTGACAAATAAAGCATTTTGGCCTTCTCATATTCCTGTAACGAAATGAAAATCACTTGTTTTCTAAAGCATCTGGTGCCAATTTAGACTCAGAGCTTTCTGTGTCTGCTCTAGGATTTCCACTGGGCTCGGAAAACTTACCAGACAAGCTCGGCATTCACCACTGGAAGAATCTGGAGTAACTGGAGGGCTTTCGTGTCCTGGAAACAGGACATGGAGCAGTTGCCCTTGGCAGGCTAAGACTTGCCAAATGCCTTGTATTTCCTGTTGGAAGCCTATTTTTACATGGAAGGACTATATTACTTTCACAACTGTAGGATCTGTTGGTAAATATTAGCTTTAGTAACATGCACTTTAGCAGAATATCAACAGTGCAGTGAAATAAATGTGCTGTACTGGGCTGGCAGCATCAGTGTGCTTTTACTGTTTTCAGTGGTAACTGCTGTACCTATATTTTCATAGCATTTGAAAATACATTAGAAATAAGTCCCTTTGAGGAACCCGTAGTCACAAATGTGATTATCTCAGCCTTGGAGTTTTAGTCCTGGCCAAAGCTTCACTAAATGTTGTCTAGAAAGAGAGAATAAGCCTGGCCTTGAATTATTCCTTCATGGGATTGCTTCATATGCAGGCAGCTGGTGGCCTTCCTCCCTCCAGTTGTTCTGAGGTGGAAGAAAACAGGTACTAATGTAAAGTGTTCACAGGGGGCAGCTGAAGCAGTTGGCTCTGTAGCATTTTGCACCTGAAGTGAAATACAGAAATGGGTCCTTTAGCCATGTCCCTTTGTAGGGTACAGAAAGGACTCTTGGGTGTTTGAAGATACAAAGACATAGAAAGCAGCATACTCCTTTCCATGCATGCTTACAGAGGAACACTCCTCCTTGTTTGATTCCATGTGTTCCATGTGTCTGGAGAGGGGTTGTATCGAGGCCAGTTGGGCTGTGCTCTTTCTCTCTCCAGTTCACTGGACAAGTGTTTTATGTTTTCTTCAGCATAACTTTAAGTGGACATTATCTTTCTGCTCTGAGAAAAGGGACTGGTGTTTTTACTACTCGGGCTGATATGTAACTAACCTTTTTCTTTCCTGAACAAGGTCATTGCATCATGATGCAGTAATCCTGTCTGTGGGATAAACCATCCTCTCTCTGTGTCTCTGCTGCTTTTATCTGTGTTTGTGTGCACGGTGGGGAGGAGACATGAGAGGAGAGAAAAAGTTTTGATTCTGGCCAGTTAAACTATGTTTAGAGAGAATAATACTTGGGTTGTGAGATGCAAAGTGCTTTTGTCTCAGAGCTATTGCTTTGATACTTTATCCACAAAGAGAAGCTCCACAGTCTCAAGTCAGAAGAGCCTGGGGATGAAATTACACCTTTGCCAGGCTATGACAGGTTAAACTTTATGGAGATGCAGGTAGCAAATTATCCACAGACTGAATTGCAAAGGAGGACTTTAAAATGGGCTTTAAAAACCTGCTGGGGAGATTAAATGGATAAAAATATTTAGTTCTTGTGTCCCTCTTTTTGTCGTAGTGCTCAAAGCAATCTGTAAAGGAAGGAGGGACAACGTTGTTATCTTGGTCCCAGCCCAGAGGAACCTGAGGGATGGAGCAATGGCAGTGTGGGTGGAACAGGGAAGAACAGGAGCCAGCAGCAGGACCCAGCCGTCTTGGCTGCCTGCCTCCTTCCCTGGCCATTAGACTAAGCTGCCTCCCTGCTTGTTGCAGTTTCTAATTTGTCTTGGATGTGTCTGTGTACTTTTTCCCAAGTCAGTTTATATCGCAGTGTGTCATTCATGGCTGGCCTGGGGTGTACCCAGTGAGGCATGGTTCATAACTATTTTTGATTCACTTACAAAGGGGTTAGGTGACATGCTTGCCTGGACAGCAGGGGCTGTACTTGGTGACCCCATGGGTCTCTCCCAGTCCTGTGTAACCTGAGGTGATGCCATCTAAGCTGCAGCAAGGTGCCAGTGATGTAATTTCAGACTGTCTGGCCTGAGCACCAGTGAAGACAGGGAGGCTGCACATGTGTAAGGCAGGCTGAAGCAGAAGACAGACAGGGTTTGATTCAAAATGAAACCAGATAACTGAGCAAAGTAGAGCAGGTGTATTTGTTGTTGACTCCATCTTTCATCTTTCTGCTCTGAGGGGATATAGCCCATACTTTACTGAACAGCTCTGAGTCTGTTGCAGATTAAGGCAAATAACTAAGTCGAGTCATCAGGTTGTAGTGTCTCAACAAACTACTTAAAAAGATGTCCGGTCCTCTCTGTGGGTGGATGCTAAAGTGGCAGAACTATCAGAGAAACATATCTAAAATCACATGAAGACTTCACTGTTAGCATCATGCCATGTTTGTGGCAGTGACAGAGCACATGTCTTCCAGGCTGGAAGTGATGGACACCCGGAGCTGTCAGCAGGACAGGACTGTGATGGACCCCTTGCAGGTGGTGCTGGTGTGGGCACAGTGCTGCACTCACATGCTTTTGCAGCTCTCAGAGCAGACACCTGCATCGACCTGGAGTGCAGGCACAGAGCTCAGACTGGGCTGTGCCCATCTGTGGAGACTTAGCTGTGGCTGGGCAGTCCCTGCTCCAGTCAAAAGGGACAGCAGTAATAACCAGTATATCCTCAAGATAATATTTCTGTGCTTTGTACTTGTCCTTAATTTATTAAATCCCCAAATCCAAGAGTCTTCTTATGGAGATTACATGGCTGACAGTATTTGCATCCATGTTTCATCTGTACTGACTGTTGATGCAGGTAGGCTCTGTGTAGTTTGGTCCAATGTCAGTGTTTTAATGCAGAAAGGGAGATTTCTAAATTAGATTAATTGATTATGCTCCTTTATAATTTTCTGTTACTAGAAAAATTCTAGCAAATGCGTGTGTACTGATTTATTTCCATCATTGGTTTGTGTCTGTTGTATTCAGTGCAGGGTGTCAGTGTAGTGCAGATGAGAATGTTTGGACTGAAATTCCAAGGAAATGACCGTGTTTGAGATAAATCATGGCCAAAGCAGCACTTCCCATTGACTGACTTTTCAGCAGCCATTTGTTATGGTAGTTTTAATTTTTTTCCCTGCCAGGCTAAATTTCAGAACAGCATTGATTTTTGTTTCTTCATAGAACTTGTGATTTACTGAGTTACAGGTGACAGCAGCTTTCCCCTGTCCTTAAGGGGTCGTTCTGCATATGTGTCTGTTTAAAAGCTGCAGAATCACATCTTAAAAGCAAAGTCCTCTAAACTTGCTTAGCTTAGTGTAATACCTTTCCTTTTGCACTTAGTTTTAAAGCCAAACATTATAAAAACAACCGTCAGTGCTTTGATGTGGGTTCCTAATTTTCTCATTGATGCTATTAATATTGCATGCCCAGTTGCTCCATGGTGGGTGTCAGTGCTCTGTAACAGCAGCCATCTGTGAGAAAGGAGCTGCTTCCTGGCATGGGGTAAAATTTAGGCCAGCTGTGGATGCTGGAACCACATCTTAGAGACTCTTCCTCTGGGCTCCCCCTTCCCTGTGCTTTCCCTGAGCAGAATTTCTGGTACCCAGAATGCCACAGCCTGTGGAGCTGCATTTCTGTGTTAATGTCTGAGCCTGACACTCTGACGAGAGAAGGTAGGGCCTGAATTACTGCCACACTGTGCTTGTGCTGGTGGCATTCCAGAAGGCTGCTTCCCCTCAACTCAAGGGCTTACCCATGCTCGTGTTCAGTTTGAGCAGTACTTGACATTCAGCACCCATTCAGCACAAGTGGTGTTTTATGGGTCCAGTAAAACAAGTGAAAATGCAATTGCAGCTCTGGCCTGATACTTTAGACTAAGCCAGTCTTTTCTGTGTTTTTTTCTGTCACGTTGGGGAAAACATTATCTCTCTGCCCTTTAGCTTTAATTTCTAGGCATATAACCAGCATAGAATTGAGAGAGTGGGGGAATATAAACAAACTCAAAGCAGCATCCCAGCTAAGTCTTAGATATAGAGGATGTGTGTCTTGCCCTATGTTGAATTGTTTTGCACTTAAACTTTTGAGATCTGAGTGGATTTCCAAGCCTGTGTCAGAGCTCTCACAGAGAGGACCTGACAGAGATTATTGTCAGCAAAAAAATCATCTGTTGGTACCATGTTCTTAGTCTGAGTTAACTACCCTGGGGTGTCATGACACACCTTCTAGCTTAGAGGACAGTCCTTATGAAAAATAATGATTATTGGCCAAATTCTGCAAGCAATTATATGGTCTGATCTCAACCTCTCATTTAATTTATAGAATTGAGGTTTATAAAACAGCTGTGTTTAATAACACATCAGTTCTTATCTTGGTGTGACATCCTAGATGGCATTTGCAATCAGAACATGGTCTCAGGATTTCTGCTGTTTTCCAGCACACATTTTTTCTTTCTGTAGCTACCTTCAAAGTCCTTTCCCTCTCACAAGATTTCCTTTCTCAAGAGTTCTTGGGACAGGCGTTTTTCAGATCACCGCAGGCACAGGCCAGTTACTCAGAAAAGGGCTTCAACCCTGGAGGTGCTTCCTTATAGACAGAGGAAAGATTACACACTTCTGCTCTCTATGCAGCCTTTGGAAGAATGGAAACTTGTTTTTTTGAGGGCAAACAAACCTTCTGCAAAGACTTGGGAAGTGATTCATCTCCATTTACAGTCTTCAGTGTCAGCTTGTCAGACTGGGATCATATGTTGCACTTTATGGTATAATGCCCCCCTGAATGTAAATTAGATCAAGACACTCTTACAGTTTGCAGCAGCCAAAGTTGTATTAGTGCTGATGATAATTGCTGAAAGAGTATAATGATTACCCAGATAATCATGGCTGAGTTCCATCAGAAATGCTGAACACTCACCTTCTGATAAAGGAGAGAATCTGGCCAGTGTGTTCTGCATTGTCAGCTGGGTGAAAGAGCTGAAGGAAAGGCTGATGAGTTGCAGTAGATCCAAGTCCTGGTGGTCCTCTCCTCCCCTCTGGTGGGATTTATCATGCTTAGAGCCATGATAACTTGCAGAGTTAAGTTGCAAGAATGTCTGCCTCAGCATTAGTTGCTGTGGAGTAGGAAAGTTATCCCAAATCCCTTTGGTGGCACTTTAAGTTAAGTCAGCAGATGCTACACAGAAATGGTTTAGTACAGACACATCTTCCTGTCTGCCAGCATCTCTGGGTGAACAGGAGCTTTTGGCAGAAGGGCTTCTTCAAAGAGTCTCACGGGACACAGCGATGTCACACGGCTGCCTTTGCATGGTAAGAGCTGTGGCCCTGTGTCCATCTCCAGAGCTCTTTTAAAAGGGTCTAGGCCAAGATCATCATTCACTTGTTACAACTCACGTGTTGTGCTTGGAGAGACTGATTTGTGTTGAGTCCAGCATCACAGGTTCCTGCAAAGGATAGATCCAAATTGCCTGTGGCACGTATGTCAGATAGTGATGGTTAATGGGCAATAACAACAGTCCCTCACCTTCTACCTTTTCTAAGCACTCACCAGTCATTAATCAATTAATATTCTGCACAGAATCCCTGGGAGGGGGCCAGCAGGTTGGTTTTTTGTTGGAGGGAGGTTGAGTGGAGATCTGACATCCTTGGACTCTGGACAGCTCATCTTATGATCCACGTCTGTGTATACACAGCACCAGTCACAGGTAAGTGGAACCTGAGCTCTCCCCATTGTGAGGCAGGAAATGGTTTTGTCCTTGGTATTTCCCTGGAACCAGGATCTTTTGAAGCTTTTGGGAAAAGAAGAAATGCTGTTAAGATATCACAGAGGAGTGGAAAAATCATTCTGGGGAATCTGGATCTCCTGCCTTGCACCTACAGTGCCTGCACTGAGCCCAGGCTTCCCAGCCCCAATTCTGTGCTTTCTTCAGCTGCTCTCTAAGAGAACAGAAATGTCTTCCTTCTCTGTTTTCTCCAGAGATGCATCCTTCTGATGAAACCCTCTCAAACAGTGGCATATTCCCATGAAAAGATTCTCTTTTAAGCCACTGACATGTAACTTGCTGAAAAATTCATGACCAGTTGCTGTCAGAGACCTTGCCTTTCCCAGGAGCATGGCCTGTGCCTGTCAGATGCCTTCAGGGAGGCAGAATCTGAAGCACAGGATCAGTCCCAGGTGACCAGGGATTTGTTACAGCATAATTGTAGCCACTGAGAAATGAGGGAATGGAGGCACTCTGTAATTATGCAATTGGCCAGAGTCCCCATGATAAGTCAGTTACAGAGCAGAAGAGAACATCTGATTCTTGGCATTTCCTCCTGTGCTCCCTCACAGGGAGGCAAGATGGGAAAAGTCCTTCTGATTTTTTGGATTTGATTTGGGTACTGAAGACTGTTTGAAAGACCTTAGCTCCCATTAAGAAATTATGAGAATGTCATTAGTAGAATTAATTTTTTGAAAGAAATCACCTACTAATAGATGTGGCTGAAAATTGGGGGACTGGGGTTCAGGGGCTGCAAACATGCAGAGGGGATGTGATCAATGTACATGACAGGAGAGTATTCAGTGAGGAATGTGACCAGGTGCACTTGCTCCTAGACCTATAGGCAAGGATTTAAATGTCAGGACATCAAGTGAACATGTGCAGCAGTACACTAGGGCAAAAGATGATTTTGCTGTCATTGTTTTCAACTGACAGTGATTGCTGTTCCCTGGAGTACAGGAAATGCTTTGTACAATTTAATTCAGAATATAGATTTGATGTCTTAGGTGCCGTGTGTACAGGGGGCAGAACCAAGGAGCTCCAGTTTTATTTCTTAGCTGGGGCACTTACAACTGCTGGTGATGAATGCTGAGCTGCAAGAGGAGGAGTTTGGGCTCTCCAGGTGTGTATCAGGGAGAGGTGCTGGCTTGTTTGTTAACTTATATCATTTTTGCATCTATAGATTTATTAGGGCAATTTGGAATGGTAATTTGATCTGTGTGCATTGATTTCCTGATTTGTAAGCTCTTTGCAGACTGGTGCTGTGCTCTGGCTGGCTCAGCTGCATTCAGCTTCTGATGCTGAGGGTGAGTTCTGTGTGTACAGTCTGCAGGGTCTGCCCTTAGTACCGTTTTTTATTTAGGCTGAAAGGCTGAGACTTTCAGCAGTGGAAAGCCCAGGATTCCGGCCCTTGCTCTACAGACAAGTGTCTGATTTGTCTAATAAGAATTTACTGATTACTCCAGAAATCCTGCAAGGCTATTGGAAAATTAGGGATGGCTGTTACTGGCATTTACCTGTATGGTGTCCAGGGATTTACTTAATTGTAGCTGGTGAAGGGCTTCATAAACCTGAAATAAATCACTCTTCAGATGCCCAAAATGTTGGCATTCTGTAAAAATATTTTCTAGACAATGGAAGAAAAATGTTTTAAAACACGGGAAGTAATACAGGAACAAGATCTGTAAAATGTTGAATTTCTTCAGGAGCTGTTACAGGCTGAACAGAATCTGAAGAGAGTGAAATAGTAATAAACCATGATGTGATGGCCCACATTTTCTAGCAGAGGCTCGTTCTGTGTGCACCATCCTGCCTCAGCCCAAACTGGACCCTCAGGTCCCAGGATGAGATGGAGAAGTGTGCCCACTGGCAAAGCAGGACTTCCATGTGCCTGGCATGGCCAGAAAATGATACAGGGCTGCCCATTCTGCACCACGGGCTTTGCCTTCACACTTTGTGTCCTCCCAGGGTTTGTGCATTTATTAGCTGGCAGCTTGGCTTTGGCCCCTGTGGCAGGCAGCCTGGTTTTCAGCCTGCAGAGCCTGAGAGATGCCCTTGACTTGGGTGGGAGCAGAGGGAATGCAGCCCTTCTCATGGCTGGGCCAAGTGTGTGTGAGTCACAGAAAGGGCAAGCAGCCAGGGCTGCTCCTCACAAAGGCGAGGAAGCTGAATTCATTTCATTCTTAAAGGAGTGTTGAGCTCACAGATTGGAAGGGCCCATAGAAATCTGATACAACGTCACTGGAGTCTATTCAGATACTTCGGTGGAAATTGAATAAGACTTGAAATGTGCTAAAGTCTTTGCACTTTTAGCTGTAATGATGATGCTGATAAGCAGAATTGAATAAAGATAATAAAGGAGAGAGCTGTCTTCCCTGTGCTGTTACTTGGTTTCTCTTGAATCTCTAGAAATGTCTGCATCTAGATTATTTCAGGTTTTGTTTTGTTTCCCTGTGGTATCATACTCTCTTTAATAAATAACTCGTGGTTCTTTGTGACAATTTTTCTTTACTCCTGGAGAGAGGAGATCCAGTTTCGTATCCCTTTTGACTTTGAGGTGTGCAGTTGCAAACAGCTTCTACCGTGGCTCTTCTTAACAGTTCCTCCTGTCCACAGTTGTGCCTGCACCCTAGGAAAAGTTTACTCAATTCAAGGTAAATATTTTCTCTCTTCTGGCACATTAAGGCTTTATTGTTTTATTTTGTTTCTGATAACAAATAAAAGCTGTTTGAGAGCAAGAAATTACTAATTTTGCAAAAAAACACGTTCCTTTCTTAAAATTGAGTGGACACTCATTCAGGAATAAAGACTAAACAAACAGGGTGGGTGGTCACTGCCTTTTCCTAGAGTCTGCTCTTAAGTTTTCCTCTGAAATTTGTCACAAGGGGGAAACAAAAGTTTCTGAACTTTTACAGTAGTAGATCCTTGGCTGGTTTGCCACTGCAGCTTTCTCCTATCCTAGGTCTGTGTATCTCAGTGGTGGGGTGGATCTCTAATCTGCCAAGCAGTTCTAGCAAAGACTAGGGGGTGAGAGTAACTTTTTCTTGCTGTAGCTTGTTTCACTGGGGGCAGGGGCACTCTAATGGTGCATGTTGTTGACAGAAGTTCTGAGGATGGTGCTGGCTGGTGTATCATGACATGTGGTCTTGCAAAGAGAAGGCAGTGATCTGGCCCATCAAGGAGACAGTGTTGCATTACTGTCTGTGACACTCTGAAATCACTTGGAGTCTCCCATTACAATTAGGTGATAATTTGGTGTGTTAATCCACGTCTTCCACTGGGACATGGACACATCATTCTGTGAAGTTGTCCTCTCTGCATGTCTTTGCTGCCATTAGTGACCACCAGGAAGTGCTGAAGGCTCTCTGGAGAACGGGGGCAATTATCCCTTGGAGGGAGGTACTCCATGGGGTTGTTTTCATGGTCCTTTCTCCTGGTCTGTGACCCAGACAGTGCTGGTCACTAGTAAGGTGTGCATGGACATGCCACATTCCAGGAGTGTAGCTCATGGCTTCTTTTCTGGCTGAGTAAATGCACTTTGTGAGCTGTAAGGCATCAGGTGGTAAAAGGAATGGGACACTGGCTTTCCATACTTGCTCTTCTTATGTTTGCTGCTGAGGCATCCTGGTGTTGCTGTGAAGGACTTGGGTACCTCAGGGCTGGGCAGGGAAAAGCAGGACTCTGCCTAGGGCTGTAAATTAGGGAGCAGCTGACAAAATCAAGCCAGTAGCAGAGCAACTTCTTGTATTGCAGCCTGTTTGGGTGGCTGAAGGGCCAAGGGCTGATGTAGGTCCCCAGGTCAGGAGGAAGCCGTGGGGCTGTGCTGTGTCCCCAGCTCCTGGCTGTGACTGCCTCCAGCCTTGCCCTGCTTAGGAGACACAGAAGGATGAGGAGCAGCCCTTCAGCTGGGGTGTGACCCAAGTCTGGCCAGGTCCCTGCAGTGACCCTGACCCCAGCCAGTGCTGCAGAGGAACCCGTGGGGATGAAGGTGCTTGGCCCTGAGCACTGCAGGGTGTGCTGAAGGCCTCAGATGTTCCCAGACTGCAGAGTCTGCAGAGCTGAAGATGCTGAAGATGCTCATCACACCTTTGGCTCCAAGAATTTCTTTAAAAGCCTCAGAGGTAAATGCAGGACCAGGAATTAACCTCACTGAGAATAAGTTCACTCAGTGATGATTCTTAGATCATAATTAGTCTTTGTGGCCTGTAATTTAGTGTGGCTTTTAATTGGTTTAGTGTATTCTGTGGTCTTCCATTTCTGTTACAGTTTTTAAATCAAAACCTCTTTTTTGAGGCCTTGCAGGGATATAAGTTTCTACAAAAATGATATTTCTTTAAATTTATTCCTTAAAATTTAAATTCCTTTAAATTTGTTCCAAAAATTTCTGTATCAAATATGTTTATCATTTCATGTTTGCACAGTCCTGCTGCCAAGGGATGGTTCTGTGTGTCAGCTTCTGTCAAGCTAAAGTGATAATACCTCTGATTTTGTGAGGGATTTTTTTATCAACAGCTTGTATTTGCCCACTGATCTCAGATATTTTTTTTATTCTACATCTTCAGCATTCAGTGGCATTTTTCCCATATAAGATTGCCTCTTATCACTGCAGCTGGCTCTACAATCCAGCTGGAATCAGATTCATCTTTGATTTAATGGCAGAACAGCAAACATAGCTGTAGAATGGCTGGCAGCTTCTTGTGCAGAGCCTGACTGTTGAGACTCTGCTGAGGTTTTATTGCAGAGATCCTTCTTTCTACAGGATTGTCCTCAGGCCCTGCATTCACTCTTGTTACTCACATCCTGGAGAAACTGCATTGTGAAGACATTCTGTTTCCTGTGTGTGTTTACCCCTTTGCTCTGAGCTGAGCCTTGCTCTTTTTGCATATCTCTCTGTGCTGTGCTCTGGACCACAGAGCCTGGATTTTCAGGCAGCCTCTCCATGTGCCCTGGGTTCCTTTAATCACATTCTTCCTTGGTGCAAATGCTCATGCTCTCACTCTCAGGGTCTGTCACTCTGCTCCTGGATGGTCCAGGTGGCTGTGCTGTCTGGGGACATTTCCCTGGAGCCAGATCAGGCTCCCATCTCACCTGGAGCAGGGCATGGGTGGGGCTGTCACCCATCTCACTTGGAGCAGTGCATGTGTGGGGCCGTCACCCATCTCACCTGGCACAGTGCAGGTGTGGGGCTGTCACGCATCTCGCCTGGAGCGGTGCATGTGTGGGGCTGTCCCCCATCTCACCTGGCACAGTGCAGGTGTGGGGCTGTCACGCATCTCGCCTGGAGCGGTGCATGTGTGGGGCTGTCCCCCATCTCACCTGGCACAGTGCAGGTGTGGGGCTGTCACGCATCTCGCCTGGAGCGGTGCATGTGTGGGGCTGTCCCCCATCTCACCTGGCACAGTGCATGGGTGGGGCTGTCACCCATCTCACCTGGCACAGTGCATGTCTGGGGCTGTCACCCATCTCACTGGGAAATCCCTTCAGTCACACACAGACATGGTGACACTGCTTTGTAACCAGAGCATTTAATCTTTGGGTCGTGATTTTGCCTAAACAATACTGCCTTCAGACAGGTTCATTTTGTCTGAGATCAGACAATAGATCAGCTGTTCTGGGTTGGAGTTTTTTTAGATACTGACCCTGGCAACAGTGTCTTGGTCGTTTCTCATAATTTCCTGCAACTTAGTAAAATTATTTTACCTCCAGTTTTCTTGTCTTTTCCTCCTTAAGGAGGGATCAGTGTAAATGCTCTGTTCTCACTTCTGTTGACCTTTTATTCCTAGTAATCCAGCATTTCCAGAGGTTTGGTATCCCTCCAGTACTTCCTTTTCTCAGCTCATTGGAGGTATTTTGTTGTTCTTTTCCTCTTCTTCACTTGCTATCCAGTTTGTTGACACTGTGTTGCATGTACTGTCCTAACATGATTGCTGTCAGGTTTCTGAAACTAACCTGGCTATTTATTAGGTTCTTTAAAGTCTGACGGATGTGGCAAAATAGAAGCAACCTCTTATCTACATCAACAGCAAGAGAAAGAGGCAGGTTCCTCACAGAACCAGAAAGAACACACAAAGACAGTGAGTAACTTGTCTGAGGTTATTTGTGAAGGCTGTGGCAGGTGTCCCATGCTCAGCACATGGCTCTGCCTATCAATATGTTCTGCAAGGAGACAAAACAAGAGGCAGATCCTGCTCTTCTCCCCTGGTGAAGATCCCTGCTCTTCTCCCCTCTCCAGGCACTGGTCTGTCACGAGGCAGAGCTGAGGGTGCTGTGAGCCTGGAGGCTGGCAGTGTATCCCATCTTCCCATTGCTTCTACTGGTACTTGTGGAATGGGGTCTGGAAAGGAACGTGCCTCTGCTTTTCACTGCAGATGTGGGCAAATTGTAGCCAGGTACCCATTTGAGGTGGCAGCTTTTGCTGAGGAGCAGCGGATCTGCTGTCTGTGTGCTCATGGAAATGCTCTCTACAGTTCCAGAAATCAGCTGGAGTTTGTCCATCCTGGGAGTGGGACACGTAGGGGCACAGGCCTGGTGAAGGTTCCAGCTGTGGTTCTGGATGGAGCAAACATTGAGACCTCTCAGCACCTCTCAGTGCTCGCCAGGCTGGGGGTCACGAGCCGTCTGTGCCTCGGTGCTGTGTCACTGCAGCTGGATTGCTCCTCCCTGGCTGTGCCAGTGTCCTCTCACAGGCTCAGCAGGCTGTGTGTCCCTCCTGGGATCTGTGCCTGGGACAGCAGTGCACCTCCAGACCCTTTGCCCTTGTTTGTATTGACTGAGGGATAAAGGCAGGCAGAGGAGCTGTTAAGGTTTTTTTGGGCAAGTTCTTTCCTTGGGTCCTGCTTTTCTGATGTCCTCCCCATTTCTCAGTCTGCTTTTCTTCTTCTAGAACATGTAACAGTGCAGCTATCATTTTGTGCCTCATTAAATCCTCAATTAATGTATTTCAGTTTTCTTTAAAGCCTGAAGTTGTAAATAGTAAGTAGGAGTGTCAGCCAGTAGTAGACTTCAGCCAGTAGAAGCGTAAGTGTTGATGGACTCTTTTAAGAACAAGTTTCTTTGCAAAGCTTTTATGCCATAAATCTGATGTGTGTGTGCCACAGGAATCTATTTTGGGTCCTGTTGTTCTCTTTCCTCTTCCCTTGCTCTTTTATTTGTTTACTTGTTCCTGTGCATTTTGATGGTTTCATATTTTTGGTGCCACCTTTGGCCTGATACAAGATTGCATTGGTGTCAGCTGCTGCTCTGGGAGTTGGTACTTTTGTAGGGATTTGCAGTAGGATCTAAGGCTGCTTTAAAAGCACTTACTGAGCAATGGAGGCAGTTCCCTTTTACAGGAGCTGTTGCAGATGTCTCCACACATTTTGGACAGAGATCTTGAGATGAGAGTACCCTGATATGTTGGGAATGGAAATGTCTTGGCTTTTGTCTGCTTTTTAAAAAAACTTTTGTGTCCTTTTGCACCAGTGACTTGGAAGAGTGCTCCCACGTTCTGCAGACAAGGCACCTGTGGTTGTACTGAGAAGTTCAGTGATTTGTCCTAGCAAAAAATTTGCAGGAAACAGGAATGAATCCCAGAAGTGTGAATACCTGCTGGTTGTTCTAACTAGGAATTGTAGCATGTGCAATTTCCAAAACCAGAATAGTCCCTGCTGGCTCAAGTATTCTCCCATACAGAGACTGAGGCTGGAGTGTCCTGGGTGCCACCACCTTGGGGGCTTTTTGTCCCATTCCAAGTCCCGTGTCCTTACCTGGGTGGTTGCAGGCTGTCTGCAGGAGGCTATGGCTAAGTGCAGAGGAACTGTGAGTAGGTCCCCAAACACCTTTATTTTTTCATTTAGGTCACAAGAGGACAGTGAACTGTTTTCCTGTTGTATGTGAAGTCAGGCAGGAAGGACTCTCCACTGCTCCACTACTCTGGAGCAGATTATTTTTTGAGCAATGAAGCATTAAATGCTGAATCCCTGTTTAAGCAGTTTAAAAACATCATACCATTGTGGTAGCTGAGAAAACAACAGATTTTGCATGTGGATCTTGTCTTCCTTTCTGCACATAGGTGTCATTTCTTCCCTGACCTGTTTAAGAATGGCATTTGTACATTTGTTCTCCTGATCTTCCTGCTGCTCTGAAGCCAAGGTCTTGCTGGCAACTAGAAATGAGTAAGTGCAGGCAACGACTGCTCCTTGTCCCCCCTCTGCCTGCTCCAGATCCATGATAGCCCCAAGGTAGATAGGCCATTATGCACAATCAGATCACTAACATAGCAGGTGAGTATTAGATATATGAAGTTAGTCAGCTGTAAATAAAAGGCCTGGCAAAGAATAAAAGGCAAAGCGTTATCCCTGAGGAAGTAAATGGGGATATGATGCCTTCCTGCCCCAGTGCCCCCAAGAGCTGATGCAAGATGTGGGCCATACTCACCTCCCACATGAAAGGCATGTGGCAGCCTGGGCTTTGCCCTTTCCTCCCTTGGAGGTGGCAGCTGTGTCCTTCCAAGCATACCACAATGCCTTGAGAAGATTGGTACAGCAAATCTGCTGGTGTGGTGTTGGTCTCTGTCTCTGCTTGTGGCAGATCAGTATTTCAAGGTGCTATTGCACTCTTAACTGTTTCCAGGAGCAGGCCCAAATTTGGGTTTCCTGGACCACTTTGGGGCTTTGACTGATCAACTAAGTGAGCCACAAGTTCAGTTTGAAGCTCCCAAAGATCCAGCAGCCTGTTACAGAGCCCTCCTGTGGCAAGGGCTTGCTGCCCATCACGTGGGTTGGAATCAGACTGGTCCATTCTGATTGTCTGTAGCTTGCAGGAAGGGCTGGAGTCTCATTCCTGATCTTGGACAGTGCTCCAGGATTAGCTCCAAGTTGCTGATTCAAATTAGAACTCAGTTTGTCTTGGTTGTTTTTAATCTGAATTAAGGTAATGAAGTTTTTATTGAGGCAGTTGCGATGGTAGGTGTCTCCATTAAACAGCTTTTCTTTGTTTACACTGGAGTCCTCCTAGAGAACAAAAGTGAACCTGAGGCCTAAGATCTGAACTAGGAATAATAAAGTCCATATAGAGGATTGTTTCAGTCTATCTGCAATGGTTTAAATCCACATTTCATTTCACACAGTCTCTTCCATGTGTAGACAAGGGCAAAGGATGCAATCCTGTGGAATGTGGGATATTCGAGAGGCACAGTTGATTTTGAGACATCTTTTCCAGCTTTGTGGAGCCCTTCAGCTGTGTAAATAAAAAGCAAAACAGGGAGTGAGGTTTTTTTGTTTTCCTCTTGCATATAAATGCCTTTTCTAGGTATTTTTTCGTAGTTTCTTATCTATCCCAGAGAAGTGTTTCCCACTATGTTAAAAAAAAATGGTCTGTGGTATCCTTCACTTTTTTCTCCTTTAGCTGCTTCTGGAGTGTCCATGCTCTGTCAGTCTTGGCATATCTCTAGATTCAGTAGTTTAGAGCACAAGGCTTTTGTTTCAAACCATGATTCAAACCACGTGACAAAAATACCCATGTAGCTGTCTGGGTTTGGCTATGAGTGGGTGGAGGTGCTGGTGGCTCTTCCCAAGGCAGTCAGGAGAGTGGAAGCTCTCCCCTTGCTCTCTTTGGGTGGCAGAAGCATCCTTGTGATCCAGCTGGCTTTTCTGCATCATCAGGGTATCTCCATAACCTTTTTCATATGAAGTCAAGTCACTTTTTCTATCAAAATAGTCACCACTTTATGATGCTGTGAGGTGCATGTAACCTGTAGGAATGTACAGCCTTTCCTTGCTGTGCTGTCATGATGTGTAATTACTGAATGCCTGGACAAGCTTTAATGGGGAAGGCTGTTTCCCTGCTGCTCACCCTCTGTACACACACTTCTTCCCCTCCCAGGTCATGTAGCCATCCCAAAGCTCAAGTGGTGTATAGTATGTGGCCAGGATTCCAGCAGGAGCACAATTTGAATGGATTGCTTTTGTTTTGCTGTGATCAAAAAACACCCACAAAGAAAAAAGTTGGGTTAGGGGTGTTCTCCAGCAGGGTGGAGAGGAACTCTCTGGTTTTTCTTTCACAGTGTCCTGCAGCTATGCTGAAGCCTCAGCACCCTTGTTCATGTTATCTCACATTACACACTGCTTGAGCACAGCCCTTAAATATACCCCTAACTTTAAACATTGCTGGCTTTACTATGCAAAAGTCATTCTGGTTAGCTTTTTTGGGGCCACAGCCTGAGCAACCACAGCTTTGTATGGAAGGGGACAGTGAGAAAACCTGGGCAAGCCCCAATACTAGTTGCACTTGGAAAAGTGGAGCTGTGTGAGGAGCTGTGAAGCCTTTGTAGTGGGAGGAGGTCTGGGGTGCTGGGAGTCTGCAGAGCAGCAGTTTCACCCTGTGGGAGAGGCTCGTGGGTGCACGGAGAGGTGTTCAGAGATGAAAGCCAGATGTGTTTTGTAAAGTGGTGCCTGTGGTTGCATTGGGAGTGTGCAGAGAAAGAGTTGAAGAGTTGTGGAAAGAAATGTAGTTAGGTAGGTTGTGTGTTTGAAGAGGGGAGATGGATCCTTGAAGGCCATGAACTGAGAAATGCTGTTGAATGCTAATTAAGCAAGGGGGAAAGTTATATTTTCAGGTTATTTCCATCAGTTGTGACAAGCTCCACTGTTTCATTCCCAGCTCTTAGCAGTTAAACTGGGTGATTCAAGGTCCAGACAAAGGACAGAATAATTTAAATTTGGAGAAATGTTTAGTCAAAACCACTAAATTCACAGCTACTGCATGAATTTACCTTCTGTATTCATTGACATTCTGTATTCATTATTGCTGCAAGTGCACTGTCAAGAGGGATTTTTAAACCAATATTAGGAAGTCACTATGTAAAACTCTTAATGCTGCAATTCCTAACAGAAGTTTGTTTATCCCATCTCAGAATGGATGTTTCCATTTCAAGAACTCAAGAGGGAATTTTAAACCAATATTAGTAAGTCACTATGTAAAACTCTTAATGCTGCAATTCCTAACAGAAGTTTGTTTATCCCATCTCAGAATGGATGTTTCCATTTCAAGTACTTGGGACCAAGGTAGTTTTACTGGGATACAACCTGAATTCAAAATATCCCCTCCACACAGAGAGCTTCTTATGAACAGCTAGTTCAGAGGCCAAAAGTTGCTTGTAGCAAGTACAGAGGATAACTTCTGAATAAATGAATATATTGGAGGAAATCATAAGCTGCTTACAGGGTGTTTGCAAGCAGGAACAGAGAGTACATTCATCAAAGAAATTACTCAGTTTGAATAATTTGTTCAGCTCAGAGCATGTTTACCTGGCTGTGAGGGGAATGGGGAAGTTTAATTGGCAAATGTTTGTATTGTGCTTTGAGACAGTTGTATGAAAGGCAGTATGGAAGTGAAATGTTGTTTCTGGGGTTATAATTCCTTCTGTAGTTTGTGTGAATGCAGCCTTTTCTTCAGGGTTGTGTAGAGAAGGGATGCAGTGGTTGTTTGTGTAGAGAAGGGATGCAGTGGTTGTTTGTGTAGAGAAGGGATGCAGTGGTTGTTTGTGTAGGGAAGGGATGCAGTGGTTGTTTGTGTAGAGAAGGGATGCAGTGGTTGTTTGTGTAGAGAAGGGATGCAGTGGTTGTTTGTGTAGAGAAGGGATGCAGTGGTTGTTTGTGTAGAGAAGGGATGCAGTGGTTGTTTGTGTAGAGAAGGGATGCAGTGGTGGTTTGTGTAAAGAAGGGATGCAGTGGTGGTTTGTGTAGAGAAGGGATGCAGTGGTGGTTTGTGTAGAGAAGGGATGCAGTGGTGGTTTGTGTAGAGAAGGGATGCAGTGGTGGTTTGTGTAAAGAAGGGATGCAGTGGTGGTTTGTGTAAAGAAGGGATGCAGTGGTTGTTTTGCAACACGTGCACGTGGGGGAGGTCCTAGAAAAGATGTGTTCACTGGGAGCAGCAGTGACAGAACCTGGCTGTGTGTGCCCTGCCTGCAGAGCCAGCCCCACACCTGCCCACACCCTGCAGGCACCTGAGGGTGGCAGCAGCTGGGCACTGACTGCCCTGGGGCTGTTACAGACCCTGAGTACCCAGCAGAGTTGTCTCTGCTTCAGCTGATGCTCAATATGGCTATTTGTTATCAAAAAGGCCTCAGTATTGTATTTCAGCTTAACCAGGTTTTACGGAGAAGACAGTAAACATCTTCCACAAAATCAGTGAAGTTGTGGGTGTATCTGTTCTGTCCAGCTCACTGTCTGCTCTTTAAAGGAGCTGTAAGAACACTGCAAGCGAACATGCAGGTGTAGAAGAGCAGATACAGGTCTGAACTGGGCTGGGAAGTAGTCTGTAAATACCTGAACAGAGTGTCTCAGTACTCAATATCTAGAGAGAATCCTTCTCAGTTACATCACCATTGATTTTGGAAATGGATAAGTGTCACTGGGAGCAAAATTTGGCCCATACAGCTAAGTAATAAATATCTTTTTGCAGGAAGTATATTTATAAACAAAGAGTGAGCCTTGGATCTTCAAGTTACATTTGCAAAGCTGCTGCCTGAAAATTGGCATGGTTCCTTCCAGTCAAGTGATCTTGGAGACAGTTTTGCTGCATCATAAGCTGCAATGGTATCTCTGAGGCTTTGAAAATGAACACCAGTGTCTCTGCAAACAGGATACTATTTGTGACTGTTAATTGGAACCAGTCTTGTTTGAATGGTGCAGACTTTGAAATAGCAGGGCTAACCTAAGAAGCAATTCAGTATCTATCCACAGAGTTCCCCAGATACACAGGGGTGAAGAGCTGACTGAGATCAAGGCCCAGCATGAGATTCTGCTCTGAACTTGAACTGAATTGAACAAATCTTTTCTGTGTATATTATGTTTTGAAGACATTTGAGTGTTTCAAATATCTTCCTTCCTCTCCTCCCTAGCTTGTCAAGGACTAGATGCAGAAATATTACAAGACAGGCTTTTGCAAAGGGGGAATTGAGTCACAGAGAAGCTGAATGCCATGTATTGAAAGTCAATGTTTGTCTTCTCACTTAACAAAACTGCTGATTGGAAGAGGTGAGGAGGAAGGAAATGGATGTTGGATCATCTTCTATAACCCTGTAATAGTTATATAGAAGCAACTGACCTGGCTGAGAATTTAATTCTAGCTTTTGCCATTTGGCTGGGAAACTCTAGCTAACACACTCAAATACACTGTTGTTTTTTGGTACAACAATCTGTCTCTTAAAATGCTTGCTTAAAGCCGTGGGCTGTGACAAGATTTTTCTCTGGAAGTAGGTAGTTGTGGGTCACCTGTCCTCTGAGTTGCACAAGTGTGATTGTCTTACAAATTTCTTTTAAAAGGGTTACCAGCACTGCCTTGGTTGCACTAATGGGATCCTTGAGGACTGAGATGAGGAAAATCCTCTTGGTTGTCCACTCCATTCTCGTGGTGAGCACCAGCTGGCCTCTCCAGAAGCTGTCCCTGCTGACAGCCTGGGTGTCTGTCATGGCCCTGCTGGGCTATGGTCAAGTGCTCTGGTAGCTGTGTTGTTTCAGCCTTACAAACCAACCAAAACAAACCCACCCAAGTAATGAAAGAAAAAGCCTAAAGGAAAAAGAGAAATAACACCAGAATTTGATGGACTGAATATATGGATATGCCATAATAATTTCCAGTAGACAGAAAGTGGGTTTTGATGGAGTTAGTCAGAACTGGACTGGCAGGACCAAGGATTTGTTATAATGACAGGAAAACCTGGCCCCAAAATAGAGTATAACTTGAGCTGTCTGCTGTTGACATTTCTCTGCAATGTAAACCTGAGAGTTTTCCCAGCTGAATACATCTTATTGCCCCTCCATTCATTACAGGTTTTCTCTAAGTTTGGGTTGAAGTAAATCAGTAAAAAACACTTAAAATATGAAGTCTTATGTGATAGTCAGTGTTCTTTTGTCATGATGCAGTGGTACATGAAAAATCTCTAAATTAGAATGCATGGAAGAGCAGATAGATTCCTCTGATCAGGAAAACCATAAATTTTAGGTCTCTTGGTGTGTATTGCTTTGTGGTTTGCTTTAGTCTTGATTTAGACCAGCTTTAGAAAGTTAATATCAACTGTTGAACTTCCTAGTCTATCTTCCTCTCTCTCTCTCTTTTTTTTTTTTTTTTTTTTCTGGTTGAGAAGTGAATAAAAGAGCTTTGTACAGTTCTTGAAACTGAGCCTGAAACAGCTCTGAACAAAATATAGTGTTCCTTTCAAAATCTTGGAAATAATTACATCATGGGCAAATTGGGCCAGAAACCATTAATAGTATTCTTTGTGGGATGAAATCCCATGGGAGGACCTATTTCAGCAGACTGGCACTGTTTACAAATAGATGCAGTGACAGGTACAGTTGTCCCTTTCTGAGGGACAGCTGAGACTGTGGCCTGTAATGGACTTCCTAGAATTACTGCCTTGCTTTTGATAACAAGCTGAAAACGTGCCTTGGTGCTCCTGTGGTCAGCTTCACACTGATCATCCTGGCACTGAAGGCTGCATTTGGCACTGGAAACTGTTTGTAGTGGATTAAAGAGAAAATAAAAGCCTCTCTTGCTTAAGGTCCTGGTCTTTGAGAATAGCTGGGGGCACAGGGAGCTGTGTCCAGGTGTTTCTGCTGGGCTTTGTAAGGTGGGAACTCTGCACACAAACCTGGGCTTCCCCTTCACCAGGATAACAAACACAGCACGTGTGGGTCTCCCTGTTACCTCACAGTGGTTTTCATTACTGGCTCCTCCTGCCCCCCATCCTTACTAGAAAACCTTCTGCATTTCAGGATGGAAATCACAACGATTAGGAATATTAACTGTTTGACCTCAATCTACAAAAGCATTTAGTTCTCTAGGTAAGTAGGCTAGTGTGTACTTGAAAACTAGGCTGGCACAAGCTCTGGTCTGGGCACAAGTACAGCTGTTCCTGGGTGATACAAAGCACCTTACTGCTTATGTACCAGCCATAAAGCTGGCAAAATGACAATTACATCAAAATAAATGTGGTTGTTGAAAATGTTCATCTCCATTCTAATAAAGAAACCAAAGCAACCCAAGACCAACCATGCAAGCCTGAAAACTCTCACCCATGGCAGCTTTACCTGAGCAAAGGGGGAGCAGAGCTGCTGTTACCACTGGAGCTTCTCTCTGTGTGACAGTCACCGTGTTTGGTTGATGTTTCTGAAAAAAACCCTGCAGCTTCCATAGCTGAAAAACAAGTTGCTTCCCTTTAAATTTAAGAGAGTAGCTGATGAGGACAATAGCTTGTGTTACCTGTGGATCAGCATGAGGAGAGATCCAGAACACGTTCACAGGGATGTGCGTGTGCCTTCTGTAAAAGGAGCCACATGGATTTTAGGGGCTGGAAGACAAGGTGCCTGTAGAATCATAACCTTTAAAAAGATGCAGTATAGCCCACATCACTTCTGATCTGTCTGAAATGACACTCTATTTTTGGGTCTTAAACCAGTTAATTTTATGAAGTGTTGCTTGCCACCCATATCCCCTCAACGAGGACCTTGTTTCTTACATCATAAAAAATGATTTAACTACAATGCCAGGTAGTTTCAGTATGTCTTTTACTTTGGAAGTCTGTTTTAGAGGAAGATTTGGACTGTAAACAACTACAGGGAAATAGTTATAAATAAAAACTTCAAAAACCTGTAACGGGAATCAAGAAAAAGCTGTATTTTAATGGTAATACCTTGCTTTTTAGCAATTAGCAGCTGAATTTATTTACAGCAACCAGCAGCAACCTTATTCAGAGCAAACTTCTAACAGAAAGATTTTCTTATGCCACTAGAAAGCTTTTCCTGCCCAGGCCCCCAGCCTTGGCATCGTCCTTTGACAGGCATGTTTTGTGCTGTGCTTTCAGGACGCTGTGAGGGCTGCTGAAGATGTCCGATAGTCTGGATATTGAAGAGAAACCTCCAGCTCCACCACTGAGAATGAACAGCAACAATCGTGATTCTTCAGCACTGAACCACAGCTCCAAACCGCTTCCTATGGCCCCGGAGGAGAAGAACAAGAAAGCCAGGCTGCGCTCCATCTTCCCAGGAGGAGGGGATAAAAGTAAAGTATCAGCAGTGTGCATGGGGGGCTCCTCCTCTGGGCTTTCTGGTGGTCAGAGTGCAGATGGGGGCTCCTTCTCTGGGCTTTCTGGTGGTCAGAGTGCAGATGGGGGCTCCTTCTCTGGGCTTTCTGGTGGTCAGAGTGCAGATGGGGGCTCCTTCTCTGGGCTTTCTGGTGGTCAGAGTGCAGATGGGGGCTCCTTCTCTGGGCTTTCTGGTGGTCAGAGTGCAGATGGGGGCTCCTTCTCTGGGCTTTCTGGTGGTCAGAGTGCAGATGGGGGCTCCTTCTCTGGGCTTTCTGGTGGTCAGAGTGCAGATGGGGGCTCCTTCTCTGGGCTTTCTGGTGGTCAGAGTGCAGATGGGGGCTCCTTCTCTGGGCTTTCTGGTGGTCAGAGTGCAGATGGGGGCTCCTTCTCTGGGCTTTCTGGTGGTCAGAGTGCAGATGGGGGCTCCTTCTCTGGGCTTTCTGGTGGTCAGAGTGCAGATGGGGGCTCCTTCTCTGGGCTTTCTGGTGGTCAGAGTGCAGATGGGGGCTCCTTCTCTGGGCTTTCTGGTGGTCTCTGGTTTTGGTGTTTGCTTTCTGCCACTGTTTCCTTTCTGTTTCAGTCATGGAGCAGGGTACCAAAGCCTTCTGTTCCAATTGCTCTAGAAACACATTTCAAAAGAGGAGGAGGTGTTCAGTCGGTTACTTTGTCTATGAAAAGACACTAAAATATGCACACATTGTGCAACTTGCCTTTTAAAAATAACTTTATAGTTAAGCTGGGGAATCCTTTCCTTTGGATTTTGCTTTGCATTAGCAGTAAATACAGAGATGAGGATGTGTCCTTGTGAAAATATGTTTGCAGAAGTGAGAGGGCAACATGCCTGACACTTTGGGGCTTTTTAATGCACTTCTATTCCAAGAACAGGAACAAGGCTCTTCTTGCTTGTTCCTTTTGCAGTGAAAATAGACACAGAACAGCTTGGTTTATAACCTGCTAGGTGTGGATGCAGCAAGAGAGTCTTTTAAATGTGCAGCAAACAGCATTTCAGTTGCATTTCAGTTGCTTTCTTTGAAATGCATTTGTGGAAAGGAGTGTGTTTTGAGTTAGCTTGCTTATAGGTTTGAATGAAGGGATCTTCTTTATTTCTAGTGCCATGGGAACTGATGGGCTGCACCTGCAAGGCTGATGTCACTGCAAGGCCACTCTTGGTTATCTTTGAAAGGTTGGGGTCACTGGGGGATGTTCCTGATGATGGAAACAAAGCAAATGTCAGTCTTTGATCTGGGGAAGTGTAGGCCAGCCAGTCTCACCATGGTCCTTGGGAAAGTGGTAGAGAAAATCCTCCTGGAAACCATTTCCATGCAAATGCAGGGATAAGAATGTGGCCAGGAATAGTCAGCATGGATTTGTGGAGGGGAATTCATGCTGACAGCCTTTTACCTTGAAGGGCCAGGCTTGTGGTGAAGGGAGAGCAGTGATTACTTCTGCTTTAGTAAGGTGTTCAGCAGTTCCCTCACAGACAGACTGGTGGAGTGCAGTGTAGAGAAGTGTACTGTGAGGTAGACTGAAAACTGGCTGCAATGCTGGGCTCAGAGGTTGTGGTCAGCACCATGAAGTGCAGCTGCATTTCAAGGGTGATCCTGTCTCCAGTGTCCCTCCAAGGACAGCCCAGAACTGTGGAGCTGCAGTCATTCCCTTGGAGCTCAGCTGTGCTGCTGGGCTGTCCCATTCATGAGGCTTCCTGAGGTTGTGTGGAGCAGCTGGAGAAAGTGGCATTGAGAACTCCTCCCAGGAGTAGAAGGCACAGTGGCAGTCCCATTCCTCCCCTCAGCCATGGGCAGTCCTGATGACTTCTCTCTTGTGAAGACTGTAACTGGACGGGCCCATTTCTTCCTCAGACCTGGCTGGTTCACTCTGCAGATTGTTCCCCCAAATGTCCCCTTCTGGGAGCAAAATTAATTTTCAATTGATTCTTTTTAAAGGCCAAAATGAAAGTTTCTCTCAGCTTGCTTAATTCCTGGAAAGACTTGGGTCACTTCTTCCCCTAATTGCCATCAGGATGGTGTTAGCCCTTTCTGAGGAAGCATTTCTGAAGCAGGAGATGCTGTGTAAAATGCATGCAGAAAAGGGGACACCCAGAAACAATCCCTCCTGGAAATGATCAGTGACATTAAATATGTAATTAACTACCAGTCAGAGCAATCTTAGGGAACATTCAAGTGTCATGGTTTTAAATGTGGCTGTGAGGAAAAGTCAGGTAAGATTTATAGCTTAATTTTGTTGGGTGAAATAATAAGTGGAGGAATTTTAGCTTGACTGGCCAAGTCCCTTGAGGTAGTTTCACTGCAGGTTGGTTTGTGGGTCACAGTATCAGCTGGCCTGCATGTGCTTCAGAGACTGGGACACATTTTTGAGACTCCTGCTTATGAAACAGAAGGTGATTGATATGTCTGCTCTCACCTGGTACAGTGCTTTGCAGCATCACAGTGTTAAATCTCTAGTTCATCAGTGGTGCAAGTCAACAGAATGTGAAGAAAACACCATGGCAGGGTGTTTCTGCCTGAACCTGCAGGAACTTTGTTGTCCTTCATTTGCTCACCAGACAGGAGGGATGTGAGGATGGGTGGTGTGGAGGCCCTCATGGCTAACTCTGTGCAGCAGGACTGTCTTGTGAGGGGCATTTACAAGAAAATCAAACAGGAACGTTCAGTACAAACCCCTTGCATCCAGTCAGTCAGATGCTTCAAAGAAGTCATGCCTTTTCATATCATTTTGCCAGCTTGTGTGAAATAGAAATTATTTGATTTGCAGAGCCCAGACAGAAATATTGAAGTTTTTACACTTGGGAGAGGTGAGGGTGTAGTAAAGAGATGTTTAATTCTGTATTTCATTTGTAGTGCATCAGCATTTGGACCATAGGTGTTATATCACAGGTCCATGAAGCAAATGAGCCACATCTTGGAGAATGAGCTGGAGCACTTGTCCTCCAGCAGGAGAATCCTGGAATGGACAAGTGCTGCTTTTGGTGGAACGTTTTTATATAATCCCTTACTTCACTTCTAGATTTGACTGCTGCTTTGAACTGAACTTGATAGTCCTTAAATCTAATTTTCACTGCATTAGCTTGCAAATGATGAGGTAGAAGAAGCCAGTTTTGTTATCTACACACGGATGGCATCTTCTAACTGGCAGTGTCTGTCCTGAAAATTAAACAACATCATCTTAGTGATAAAAGAAGGGGAAAGCCTTTGCATTTGCATTTGATATATTGCTGCCATCTTTACTGAATGCTAAATGAAAATATTTCACCAATGAACAATGTGTAGCAGTGTGCAGCACAGACAAAAGATGACAATTATTTAATGAGGATAAATCCAGCAATGCAGAGAAAGGATTAGAAGCATTCAAAATAGACTATAAGTACAAAGAGCAGAGCATCTTCCTCTTGAAGGAGACTGTAAGGTAGAATAAGAAATATGCAAATAGGGGCCTGGTGGAGCTACTGCCTGAGCAAAGACAAACCTGGACTGGGAGGGCTGCTGGTGCACAGTGAGTCCAGCCTTGGATGAGACCCTGAGATGAACCTACAGAGCTGGCAAACAATATTAAAACACTGCAGGAAAGTGAAGGCAGCTTCCCTCAGCCTTTATTCCACTCATTCCTTATCAGGGTCAGTAAAACTGGGCCAAAGTGACATTTGTCAGTAGTCACAAGTGCAGGAGATGGATGACCACAGGGGATGTTACTTTCAAAAGGTTGTAAAGAGGGAGGGAGATGAGAAGCAAATGCAGATCGACTGACTTCCAAGTCTGCCTGCTTAAGTAAGATACTCCACACTCTGGGAATACTGGTGGAGTGATTTAAAAAGAAAAAAAACCTGGAGACTAATAAAGCTTGCATTTTATGATCATATGTCTTCGTTAATTGGGAGCTCAAAGCTTTTCCAAAGACATTTATGGGATTCTGTTGCTGGGAAAGATTCTGTCTTTTCTGAAAGAAAGCTGCTGTTTCAGCCTTTTAGTTGGAAGAGGAGTCAGCACATGAGCTGCTGGTTTTCACAGAACCTGTAGGAAAAAAATGGTTATCTAAAAAAACCTTTGCTCTGATTTGGCTGATTTTGAGGTGGATTCAAACCGTGTTGGAGAACAGACACACATTCACGTGGACGTGTCCTGTGTGATTGACTTCTGCAGGAACCCACAAAGTCAAATAGGAGTTGGTTTCTAGATATAAAAACTCAATGAAAAAGCTGAAAATAGAAATCATACTGGTTAGAGACAGCCTAAGAAGGCTGCTTCATGAACAGCTTGCTTTGGCAGCAGTCACGTGGGCTGAAAGAAACACCAAATAAAATTACACCTTGTGGACCTTCCCTAACAGGGGTTGACAGGCTGGCATTGTGTTAACCTGGGTCTGTTTCCCAAGTTGGATGGATGCTAATTGATTTGTTTTCCACTTTCAAAACACTATTTTGAGCACAGCTGATTGTTAAAAGTTTTAAATGAAAAGCTATTCTGAAAATAAGTGCTTGTTAACATTTTGCCTCTAGCCAACAAGAAGAAAGAGAAGGAACGTCCCGAGATCTCTCTTCCTTCAGACTTTGAACACACCATTCATGTGGGATTTGATGCTGTCACTGGAGAATTCACAGTAAGTAACTGCTGCATTTCATGTTTACCAGAACTTCCAGTTTCCTGGTGGTAAAATAACCTCCTATTGCCAGAAACATCAGATCACAGCAGCCAGGCTGTGAAGAAAGAGACTTTTATTTGTTGGGCTTAGGATTTGGAGTGTTTAACTTGTGATTCAGGCTGCTTTTTTTTTTTTTCCCCTCCAAGGATTGTCAGCAGAGTGTCTGTGGGAAATGAAAACTAGGAATAATGTAGGTGTATGCTTTTACCACTCCCCCAAGCTACTACAAGGGTTGGTTACTCAGTGTCTTTGGGAAAGCATAAAAAGCCCCCCCACATGCATAGTAGACAACTTGCCTCAAGTGCAAGTCCAGCTGCTCTGCAGGTAACCCTTGGAGACACTCAGCAAGCTGCAGCACTGTGGAAGTCCATTCATTTTAATTCAGTATCCTTCAGAATGTTTATACACTAGGTGATCAGTATTCCTAGCCTTTATTATTAATAAAACAGCTGTCAGCTTTTGCATCTTGAATCTCAACAAAGTGTCGGGGAAAACGAATCTGATGGAAGCTCTTTGAAGTGTGCAGGGGATTTCAGAGCATTTTTTCTCTGATTACCAGTAGGGTGCTGAAACCATTGTTCCTTAAAGCTGAGATGGCAGTGGGCTGAGGTTTTGTTAAGCTGTGGAGGTGAGAGGGAGCTGTAGCAACTCTGCTGCCCCATGAGCTGACTGTGTGATCACCACTGTGGGCTGTGCTGGTGCTGACTGGCTGCATACACCAAACAGGATGGGACAAATCCTTTGCCTGGACAAAGAATACCTAATGTTTTGAGCCCTAAATGTGCTTTCTTCATAATTTTGTATTTTGATTGCTGCTTTTGTTTCACAAACACATTTCAGAAAGCTGGAAGCTTTCTGTGTCCTACAGTAGCAGTTGCAACAATAGGAATAACAGTAGAAGAAAAAAGACACATTTAATTACAGCATGTCTTCAAAGGAGTAGTGAAATTGAATTATCCTTAGTAATTAGGAAATACAGCTACATTTAAAATAAGTGGACTAGTTAATTAGGATTTTTCAAATAGGTACTTTAGAATAAATCTTACTTCAGAATTTATTCTGTGCCAAACCACAGGACTTGGGTAAATGCATATTTAAAAAACCCAGATGTAGTCATTTTTGATCAGAAACTTTGCATAAAGCTTTTAAAATTGGGTTTTCCTTGCTGTCTACCCTGATTTTTCCTTTTTTTTTTCCCCTCTTTCTTTCCCTGTAGCCACTGTATTGTTCAGGTTAATCTTCAGTGCCATTCTCCTTATCTTCATATCATATTACATCACTTTATGCTTTTGTTTCTCTCCTTTTTGTATTTGCATCACTTCTTGTCTGTCTTCACCTTCCCATTTTCCTTTCTCTTCCCACTGGATGTTCAGCTGTTCATATTCTAGATCTGTTCTTCCTTTCAGCCTTCTACCTTTATTTCTATCCTCTGTTTGAGACTTTTTCCTTCTGGCTCCAAGCAAACACAATGGGTCACACTTGTGCTGTCTCATAACCTGGTCAGGGTCCTGGTTAGTTCATGTCCCTGCCAGCTGGATCAGAAAGGAGGGACATCAGGCTTAACACACCAGTTCTAAGCACAAGAACTCACTATCTGTACTTCAGGGATCAAAGTTTGGCTCATTTTGAACGTTGTTATTATCTACCAGTGTTTCAAAACAGTCTCTAGCATCAGAGATCTTTTGGGATTTTTTGCTGTCAGATGATGCCAACACAGAGCAAATCAATTCCACATGGCTAAAAAGGTCCAGCTTTGTTGCTGTAGCACAGTTTCTTTTTAATTATCTTTTTGCCTTTCCAAAGAGTGGACATGAGATGTCTGCTGTTTTGCAATTACACTTATTCCTTAAGAGTGGAGGTGCAGTGCTGCAGTCTGAGAAGGCTGTAACCAGTTCAAAACTAACCAAAGGCACAGATGACTTCCCATGCCCAGCTTGCCAGCACAGAGCTTAATGCTGTAGTCCTCAGTGGAGTCAAACATCAATCAAAGGAAGGGAATTTTTGCACCATTAAGAACTAGAGATTGTTCCCAGTGAATCCCAGGTGCAGGCATTTCATTACACACTACATTAGGCACGTTTGGTTTGTCCCAGCCTGGATAGAACCTGTGTATCAGCTGGGTAGCCATGTGGTAAGTACATCCTGCAAAGGGCCTGCCACCAGCCCTTACCATGGTCTGATATTCCCACTGTCTAGTGATCATGCTGTCTGCCTCCTTCAGAAGTTTGGAAGTGCCATGGGAGTGTCCAATCCATGTGCAAACGTACGAGGGTTTTTGTTTTGGATGATTGCAGCTGCCATGCCAGTAGTGCCTGCTCTCCTGGTCATATGCAATGCACTGGGCCATTTTCTGACACCAAACCATTGTCCCCAGCTGCATCCCCTGATTGCTGTTAGTTGCATCCTAATACACAGCTGCATGGGCTCCTGAGTTCTGCTTTCAGGCTTGAGCACCGACCTGTGTTGTCCATCATGAAGAAATACTACATCTCCATTTCACTGTGCTTGGAGCAACCACATTTGCTAAGAAACAGGGCTTTTAAAGCAGAGAGTAAAATTGGTTGGGAACTGTTGGGTTGGGAGCATCTTGCTAGAGCTTTATGTTCCTTTATTTGCAGAAGGAGTTGCATTTTGGGAATGAAGGACAGTGTGGTTAGCAGGCCTTTGGGGAGTGTTTTTTGTAAGGCATGCATGTTGGAAACCATTTCCTCATCCCCAACCTGGAAGAAAATGTGGTTACCCACCAAACTTTTAAAGCTTCTAGATTATGACATTAGTGAGTGGGAAAAGTTGTGGCTGTAGATCCAAAGAAGTTGCATGTTCCTGATCTAATCAAGCATTTCTTTACCATTGTCCTGATTTTCAGTCTGACACACACAGATTGTTTGTGTTGTGGCAATGTACAACCTCCCAGATTTCACAATCTGACTTTGACCATCTGCTCTCTCCACTGGTCAAATGGTGATCTTGGGGCTGGAGAACCCCCAGGCCTGGAAAAAACTTTTATAGAGCAATTCAAAAATTCAAAATCTGGCTTCAAAACTAGTCAAACAGCAAAAGCCCACATCCTTCTCTTTTTTTTTTTATTCTTTTTTTTTTATTTTAAGTTGACAAGGGAAATCACATGTAGTTTTTCTAGGCAATTGCCATTAATTCTCAGGAATGTATTTTTATGACGAGAGAAAAACTGTTCAAAAGCAAGAGGAGGGGGAATGATGCTTCCAAACTTTGGAACTGTTGTGATTTTTCTGTTTTCCTAAACCTGCCTTCCTGTAGCCTGTCTACCACCTGATCTATTTGGTATCCACCTCATAACTCCCATTTTAGATGGGGCTTGCCCATTCTGGCCCATTGGTTTCCTCCTCCTACCACCTTCTAAGTTTTCCCACATTCTGTTTTAACTTTCTTTTCTTTCTTTATTTACGTCCATTACAGCCAGATCTCTATGGCTCACAGATGTGCCCAGGGAAGCTCCCAGAGGTGCGTCACAGGCCCCAAACGCTTCTTTGAGATGTCATAGCAGCAGCAGGTCGATGTGTGTGCAGTAGATTTGTTGCTTGGCTTTTCCCACTTTTTTTCCATCAATCCTAAGCTGTGGAGGCCCATGTCACACGTTGTTTTGTGGACAGTTTCTGAGAAGAAGCTGTATGAAAGTAGATTGGGGTGGCACGTTTTTCTTTCAGCGAGCCCTGCAATTTGCTGGTCAGTGGGAGCTGTGCAGTAAAGGGGGGAAATGACAGGCTGTTCAATCCAGGGAATTACCCTGCATAACTGAAGCAAGTTCTCATCAATGGAATTTCAATGCAGAGCTGGGGCTTTTAGTGATTGGATCGATTTTCAAATTCCACCTCACCCGTAAGATGGCCAAGAATTCCTCCAAGGCTTTGGCACTCTCAGCCTTTTTTCTGAGTCCCTGGTTTCTGTATGTTTGCAGTAGAGAATCTAGAGACCTCCTGTGCAGCTGTGGTATACCTCAGTGTCATGATTTGGAGAGCTGAAAGGCAGATTCTTTACCCTGCAGTGTTCCCTGGTATGCTGAAAATTAGTTGTATCAGGGTGGGGTTTACCTCTGAATCAGACAGCAGTGAACATTTCAGCAAAATGTGTTTGCATTCCTAAGCATGAAAAGTCCACTGTAAAGCTCCTAAAAAACACTGTGTTGTCCACCAATAGAGAATAGTCTTGTTATGTCTGCCCTGAATCACCAGGCAAACAAGCTGAAGCCTTAAATCATTATTCCATGGAAGAGCAGAGTTGTTTCCTAGAGAAGTTTCGTGCCCTTTTTTAACTCTCACAGTCATTACTTTATTTTCTTTTTAAAGCTGGGTCCTGGTTTTAGCTAGTTTTTCGATAGAGAAGAAATGATTGCATCTAATTTTAATTGTGTCAATCAAAATATCTGCAAATAATCTTACAGCAAGCATGGGATCTTGGTAAAGATCTGTGAGGCTGCAGATTTGAAATACTCTAAACCCACTTTGTTTCCACTCAATGTCTACAGGGCATTCCAGAGCAGTGGGCCAGGCTACTACAGACCTCCAACATAACAAAACTGGAGCAGAAGAAGAACCCACAGGCTGTTCTAGATGTTCTCAAATTTTATGATTCAAAAGAAACAGTTAACAACCAGAAATACATGAGCTTTACGTCAGGAGGTAAGTCCACATCTCCCAGCAGGGGAGGTCAGGCTCCAAAACGAGTCAGAGCAAAATTCAACATCCAAGTGGTCAGGAAGCAACCTTAACCAATTCCACATTGTGGAATACTCCTGAAATTAATTCCATTTCTCCTTTTTTTTTCCTCCTGAACATGATTAAAGGGGTGAGCTTGCTTTGTTGCAGGTTTTTAGAACTAAGCAAGATTTTGAAACAAATTGAGATGGCATTAGTTTGGTAGAGTGCCTGTTGACAGCTTCAGCTAAAAAAGGGAGTGTCTGTAGGCAGCAGGGTGTGCACAGCATGGTGTGCACAGCATTTAGAATGTAACCTGCTGGGGTTCCCTTTCCTCCACAGGATGGTCTGTGGCAGTGGAGCCTGTCATGTCCTCAGTTTGAAAGTTCAACCAAGACAACTTCCAAAATGCAGAAGTTTCTCAGCAGTCTTTCTAAAAACTGCCCACTTATCTCCAGGACTGAGAGAAAGCTTTTTTGTTTCCCTCCAAATTCCATAATTAAAGGATTTGACTAATTTAACACTTACCATGAGCTAAAATAGCAATTCCCTTTTTGATGAAATGCCAGCTTCAGAACAGTTCAGGTGTGCTCCTGAACCCAGGAGCTGTTCTCCTGCTTTGTCAGAATAGAGCTGCAATGGCTAAGGGGCTTTTGAGGAGGCTCTTCTGTGGAAATGTTGTCAGCAAGCTAATGAGAATGAGTGCATGCAATTCATTGAAAAAAAACAAACAAAACACAGGAAGAAAAGGAGGAAAAGCTTCTTTAGCTCTTGGGTGGAACAGAAGCATTGAAAGTTAAAGAACAATTTGTATTTTCTTGACCAAATTCCTGTTTACTTTATTTACTGGCAAACAGGGCAAAATACAGACACAGTCTGGAATTTTGACCTGTTCTCTTCCTTGCTGTTGCTCCTGAAGGGATGATGTGAAAGAAAAACCACCTCTGTTTGGGTTGACTTGTTCTGTGGGCTTCCCCAGAACAGGCAGGGTTTTTTTCTAACAGCACCTGGTTCATTCTGCTTTGCTCATTGCAGATAAAAGTGCCCATGGATACATAGAAGCCCATCCTTCGGTGAGTGGGAAAGTAACTTCTGATGTTCCTAGTGTTTAAGAATTGTGAAGCAAGCTATGAGCTTTCCCTGGCTGATTTATGATTTTCTGTTTGAGATCTTTTTAAAAAGGTGAATGTCTGGTTTAGCAGATTGCTGTCTGGTTTTAGCTATGGTGTATATTATTTACAGCAATATGCAGCATTGCCTAATGAGCCCATTTTAATTTAGTTTTAAAAATGTAGAATCCCATTTCTATCAAGTTTCATGATTTCTCCTTAGTACAGTTGGATATATAACTGAATATAAATAAGGTTATAATTGATATGTAACTCACTGGAACCATTGAAGTAAACTTTTAAATAACCATCCACTCTAATTAGTGCTGGATTGCAATAGCAATCCCAGAGATGTAGGAGTGACATACACATGAATACTGACCACCTTTATTAGGGTTATTGTTAGTGAGTTAAACAGCAAGTGACTGAATGGGGATTTGGCTTTTATTTTCAAGTGTTAAGCAGCTTCATGTGAGGTTTGTGATTACACAGCCAACTGTGTATAATGGAATGAAAATCATCTTTGAATAGTCACACTTCAGATTTTCAGTCAGTGTCACTTCCCTTATCTTTAGTAAAACACCCTTCTCAGAGGAAGTGTGGTGTTCACCAGAGCAGAGGAAGCCTTCTCAGTAGCTTTTCCAGTGGGTACCCTGGCAGATGCTGTAGTATTTTTGTCTAGCAGACAGAGGCAGTAGTGAGACAGTCAGCATGACAGCTTTCCAAAATTACCAACTCAGGTCTCCCTCTTTGCTGTGGGCTTCCCTTGCTGGCATTTCTGGAGCAAAGGGATGGCATTTTAAAGACAGTGACAGTCAGATGTGAATATGTTCAGTGGTGCCTTTGATTTGCTTCAGTTCTCTAAGAGGCCTGTTGTAGGCAGCTTTAAAGCAGTTGGTAAACACTTCACAAGGCACATTTTTATTTTTTTGCTTCACCAGCAAATTTGGGATGATGATATGATACAACCCCCTGCCTCTGAGCAGCAGCTGGGACTGGTGGAGTTCAACACACCTAAACCTTTAAGTGTTGTGCTGAGTTTAGCTTAGAACTTAGGAGCATGTGCATGTCTAGGTTGGCCTCTGATGTCTAGGGAGACTGAGGGTGTAGGTAACTGTCAAAGCTTCAAAGTACTCACAGTACTGTCTGTCCACAGAGCACAAAAACAGCATCAGAACCTCCTCTGGCTCCCTCTGTGTCTGAAGAAGAGGATGAAGATGATGAAGAGGAGGAAGATGACAATGAACCTCCTCCTGTCATCGCCCCACGGCCTGAACACACAAAATCAGTAAGTGCCAGCTTTGGTTAGGTCTGTGTTTGGTGCAGTGCAGAGCTGCAAGTTCCTGATCAGACAGCACTTGCTGTTTGGAGCTGAAGGTGCTTGGGTGGAAGTCCAGTCATGGAGCTTCACTCCAGGCACTGACTGGGAAAATTGGGTTTGAGCTTCCACACTGACATGTCCTGGGATTGTGGTGGAGACCATGACTTTCTTCTTGTATCAGGTAGGAGGTACCACAATGTCCTTTACTGCTAAAAATGTGAAAATGAGCCACTGTCCAGCTGTGCAGGCTCCCTGTCAGCAGGGATAGCAGTCCAAAGATGCAGTTCATATCCTGGCAAGATATATAGGACACACTGTCCTCTGGAGGTACCTGCCCTTCTCCATGGTCTGTACCAGAAAATCCATGAAAATTGAACAGGAAACTGGCCATGAACTTGTAACCTTTCATTTTTGCTTGTTCAGTTTGAGAAGTGGAGAGCAAAACCAGTTTTAGAGTCCTGGATGTGGCTGACACAGTCTTCCTAAGGGTTTGTGCTTGAAACAGGATCTCAGGGGGTCTCTGCCAGCCCCCTTTCTGACACCAAATAATTTCTTGTCGCAGATCTACACACGCTCTGTTATCGAACCTGCCGCTGCACCAGCACCAGCTAAAGAAGCCACCACTCCCCAACCTGAAAACTCAAACACAAACACTCTGTACAGAAACACAGACCGGCAGCGAAAAAAGTCCAAGATGACAGATGAGGAGATCCTAGAGAAACTGAGTATGTATTGGGTATTTGGAGGCTGCTAGAGCAGTGTATTTCCTGCATGTGCCAGCATTAGCTGTACCAAATGTTTCTCTCAGTTTGGTGTCACAGAGTCATTTACAGCTCCCTACAGAAACTGTTTTGCTTCCAGGCAGTGAGAGAACACTCGGGGTGTTCCTGCTGCCTCTGAGGGCAGCTGGGACTGGGTTGGGTTTGCCTGAGCTTCCTTCTGGGCTAAAGGCAAAAGCAGA
This sequence comes from Nicator chloris, assembly GCA_013400495.1. Lineage (NCBI taxonomy): Eukaryota > Metazoa > Chordata > Aves > Passeriformes > Pycnonotidae > Nicator > Nicator chloris. The sequence continues at coordinate 212,685 of WAAE01002825.1, forward strand.
TTGTTTCTGGTTGAGCAAAAGGCTGTGACCTAGTGAATGATATAGGGAACTCCTGTGTACTAATGGCCAAATGGAACAGAATGTTTGGGTTCCTAAATTCTCTTTAGACTCCTAACTTCCCACGAGTCATCGGAGTCAAAATACTTTGCAAAAATATGTTGAGTTTTTGGGTTTTTGTGGGAGGTTTTTTATTGGTGTGGGTTTTTTTACCAGTAGACAACTGCAAAAATCTGTTGAGTTTTTGGGTTTTTGTGGGAGGTTTTTTATTGGTGTGGGTTTTTTTACCAGTAGACAACTGCAGCACTAAGCTGGTTCCTTCAGCCTCAATGAGCTCTCCTTGAGACAGTTACACATCTTCCAGGTATTCTCATGCCATCCTTTTTGTAACTATTATTGCTTCTCCTAGTTCTACAGTTTTTTTTCAAGACTTTTACAATTTAGTCGGTGAGCTCTCCTTTGAAAGGAGTATCTGCTATATATTCCTCAGATGACACAGCACTTTTTCATGGCTAATTCCCAGCCAGTTCATACTATTAGAAGCCTAACCCTAACCCCAACCCCTGTGCAGATCATACCCTATTGAAGCACATCAAGCCCTTCGTGATTCTGCAGTGCAACCAATTTAATTTGCTTCTTGCATGTGGTAGCTGCCATTGCAATGTTCTCAGATTAAATGGTTGGGTTCAGAACAGAGCCCAGGTTACTCTGTGCCAACCATTAACTGTTAGTAAAAAAGCAGATTGATCTGCACCTCCTTCTGTCAGATCACAAAGCCAATAACGTGTCTCCAATGGAGGCAGCTGCTCGTAGTAGGGTGCTGCTGTTTGGCTCTGGCTTTTTCTCAGTGGGTGCCATTGCTCAACCTTCCTGTCATACCTGCCCTGCCACTGGTGGCTGCTGTGACTGAACAGGCTGAAGCCTTCCTTAGCTGTGAGATTTCAGCTGCTTGCATGGAGTTTCCTGCATCCTTACCAGGCTGACATGAATCTCAGTGACGTTAGGGAGTATCCAAGGGATAAATTCAATAGTTTTAGCTGTGGGCACAATGAAGTAAATTCCAGAGCAGGTGGTTACCTGCAGATATGTCAGCTTATGGAGAGAGGAATTCTGCTTCTTCAACTGATGCTAAATGTTTGAGGCAGGCTTCCCCCTTGAGATCTGCAGGTACCCTGCATCCATGAGCTCAAAAATGTCTGTCATTTATTCAGGCTGGTGTATATGCCAGGTTGGGACTGAGCCCTGGAGTTTTGGGGAGTTATATCTTGAAATGTTACGTGCTTTCATACTTTTTCTTTCTTAACAATTTGCCACTAAGTGAGCAAGGTCTGACTGTCTGCCTTGGGCAAATTTTAATGGGGGCAATGAAAAGAATTTTGTGCTTTCATGAAGCTGTCTGAAAACAAGCATGATGCTTTTTTATTAGAGTCTTAAATTAATTATATTTAAGCAGTGTGGTGCTTGTTCTATTTTAACTTGCATGACTGCTCCACCTTGTCTACTTCCCCCACAACTGTTTCTATGCTACTTTTAGGAAGATGTCCCCTGCCCTCTTTTATCTAAAATTGCTTTCAGAATTCTTTTCTGCTTGAAATAACTTGAGTTCTTTTAGAGCTTTTAGAGTTTTATTAGTGAGTAAAGCCTGTAATATTGAGATAAGATCAAATAAAATTCTGTCTATAATGAAATCACGACTATGTTCCACTGATAGCTATAAAACAGAACTGGCCCAATTCAGCTTTCTTATCCACTTAATTTAGGACTTGATAAAGGAAAGTGCTTAAAGACATCAAAATAGCTGATAGGTTTATCTTTTGTCCAGAGCAGGGAGTGCTTGTCTGAGTGGGAGCTGCTTACCTGTCACTTTGTTGATTTTAATGTTTTACTGTTTGATGTACATTGGCTTAAGCACAGAGAGCCAGCCACAAACAACTGCCCTGGCAAAGCAGCTACTCAAGCCTTGAGGAAAAACTCTAGAAATCTGAACTTCAAAATTAGTGGCAAATGCAGAAAATAATTTTTAAAAATCTTTCTCCTTCAGTCCTTCTCTGTATTCTTTTCTGAAGTGAATGAACTTCCATGAACTTCTGGTATCTGTTCTGATAGACACACGGTTCCATTACCTTGCTGAAAATAGCACCTAGCCAGGCACTGGCAGCACAGAGTTGTTCCTGTTGTCCAGCCCAGCACAGGATTAGAGCACTGGTTGATTTGCTGCTGCTGAGCTCATGGGGTTGTGAGCCACAGGGTGTGAGACAGTCCCATGTGGGACAGTGTGGCCCCATCACCCGCTGTGGACTTTGTGCCACTGAAAGCTGAAGTTAAACCTTGCCCTGCTTGACACCTTCTTGCCCATTTGGAGATGCTGGGAATCTGATGGGAAGGAAAGAAAGCAGTAATTAGGATATTTTGTTTGTGTCTAATGAAAGAGCCAAAATCTGATAGACTCAAACAAAAAGGCTTAATTAAAGAAACAGTACTGGTTTTTCTGGTCTGGTAGTTTCCTTGATAAAATGCAAACAGTGAAGCCTCAGGTGGTGGCTCAATGCAAATGTCTTCTAAGGACTTACCTTGGAACATAGAAATCATAGAAATAGTTTCAGAAGATGAGTTGAGAAGGAAAGACTTCAGTGATCTGCAGCATATTTCCTTTGACTGATCTGCCTGTATCCCTGTATTACAAATACAGACACATATTTGCTTACCTGTGCATCCAAAACAAAACTAGATGATGCACCATTCCCTCTTAGTAGTCACAAACACCTCTTCACCCTGTCCAGGCCATTTTTATGGAGCAGAGAGGTCTTTAGCATCCAAATGGGCATCTGACTGGGTGCCTAGCCAGGAATCCTGCCTGCCAGCACAGCAGGAAGACAGGGCATCAGCACCATCTGGTCCACTCCCTGCTAAAGCAGTTTTGCAGCCCTTGGCAGGAGTGTTAATGGGAGCTGCAGGAGAAGAGGTTTCCTTTGCCCCACGTGCTCAGGCTGATGGCAGGGGGAGCCTGCCTGCTGCCTGCCATGCCCACACAGGCTCAAGTGCCCTGAAGTGGTCCTGCCCTGCTGTGCCAGCCTGCAGGAGTCACATGGACTGCAGTGGCAGGTGTAGCACCTTCAGAACCTGGATAACTTTCATAGATAGTTTCATCTCACTGGAATTTATGGCATAAAACACAGCTCATTCTGCTTCTCTAGAGCAGGTCTTCACTACAAAGTCACTCTTTAGTAGAGAAGAATATGACTAGAGGACTCTGGGACTCCTGTCTAGCTGACTAGAAGGAGGGATAGGAGATGAGAAGAGTTACAAACCTCCTGCTCACACTGTGGACCTTGACCATCCCCCTGGTGCAGCATGGAGCTTTCAGGAGGCAGCAGCCCCTTGGTTGGTCTGTATTCTGCATCATATCAGCTGGGCTCAGGATCAGCAGCCCTTTGGGCAGTGTCTGTGTCACACCAACACTCCAGGAGCTGTCGTGGTGACCCATCCTGCTGCTTTGAGGAGAGCAGTGTGTGTGTGGTGGTGAGAGAGCAGTGTGGGTGACCTGTGTCACATTGCAGACCAGCAGTGTGCTGCCTGAAATGGCACAGGGCAGGGGTGTCTACAGAACCTAGCCTGGAAACCAGTGATGGGGGCCCTGCTGCTGAAACCCCATCGTTCTTGGTGGTAACATGAGATGCTGTTCACTGCAAACAGAAAGGCTTTCTTGTGGCAAACTGCTGGAAGGTTGAGATGATCTCCTCCTCTCCTGGAAACACTTGCAATACTCCTGCTGTTCCAGAAATGGTGCCTGTTCATAAAAAAGTGAACACAAGGTACATTTAATCTTCAGAAGTTGAATCACAGAGTGTTTATTTCCAAGAAAATAAAGGCACTGTTGTTCCAGCTCTCCTTAGTGTTTGTAGAGAACAAATGCTTGCATTGGTGCCTCTTGTTTTCTGATCTCTGTCTGTTCTGAATGTTTCTCCTTTGTGTTTAGTTTCCTGTCAGGGTCACCCTAAAGGACTGGAGAAGGTCAGTGTTTGTGGAGGCCATCTGTGCTGTGGAGCTGCCTCTGTTGCTGCTGCTGTTGTGGTTACCCAGTTGACCACAAATGGCTCAAAGCCCCAGGCAGTGGGGCTGCATGTTGGATCTGCTGGAAGGTGGAATCTCTATTTTGAAGTGAGAATCTTGTGTTCTGTCTCTTTCAGGGAGCATTGTGAGCGTGGGAGATCCTAAGAAGAAATACACTCGATTTGAAAAGATTGGCCAAGGGTAAGTCATGTCCCAGTGACTTGTGCAAAGCCATGGGCCAGGGATTTTACTGGTGTAATATCAAACATGAAGGTAGGCAAGCTCCAAACATGTTCAGATATGATCAGGTTTAGATCCTCCTGTCTCTCAGTACTGATCAGAATTTATAACTGTGGTCAAAACTAATCATCAAAGACAACTTGGTGCTGACAGTATCTTACCTGCAGCAAGGAGCAGGGCCTGAAAGATCTCCTGTCCCTCAAGTGTGTGGCTCTTGTTTGGTTATTTTCTTAGGAGAAATCATTTTTGTATGTCTTAAAATAATACAACGATGCTCAAGAAAGGAGAAAAAACATTATTAACTAAAAGAGTAACTTATCACCTGATAGCTGTCAGCTGACAGCTCTCAGTAACATTTATTTCAAATATTTGCTTAAAACAATGTTCAGTGATCAGGCTTATAACCACATAGTTTAGAAATCGAAACCAGAGATGAAATAATAAGCTCTTCTTTCTAGCAGGGGTTGTAAAACCCCAAAATTCAGTAATAGACACAGTGCCAATGCACTTCAGAGGAAAATACATCATCTGCCTCGTGGTGCATCTCTTGTGGATCCTGCAGGTTCTAGGCATTTATTGAAAATAATCACCCAAGCCATTCCCTTTTGAAACCCAGCTTTGCTTACTGTAAATTGGATCAATTTGAAATATTTCCTATGTGAGGAGGCAAGAACAAAAGAACTTACCTCAGAATTAGGTGTCTGACTTGCATTTTAAATCAGGGCTGCCTGCGCCATGAGCGTTTCCTTGGCAGTGTTGTTGTTCCAGGAGGACTGGCACCATCTGTGTAACACCAGGACACTGCTATCAGTGTGGGACAGAAGCTGTTTTCTGGCATCAGCAGATATTTTTCTGCCCTGTTTGTGAGGTCTGAGCTCAGAGTAGCCTGTTGCTAACCTGGAATGGTTAATGTGCTGCAGAAAGGCTGACACACTCATGCTCTTTCTCTGGCAGGTTTTATCTTGGATCTCCCTGGTTTGGTGGGGCCCTTGTGGGAAGGTGTTTATGCTCCTTTCATTGTATGAAAACCCTTTCTCAAACTCCAACTTGCTTCCTCCCCGAAGCTTTGGTTCTTACTGTCATTTGTAAAATGTCAGTGGATACTTCAAGCTGTGCCTGTCTCTTACAAAAGAAGTGTCAGCTGAACAAGTGAGAGCAGAATAAACATGTGTGTGAAGCAGATTATTGCTGTCACTGTGAGAATGTGACCATCACCCTCACAGTCTTTTATTTCCATAGTCCTAGGAGTGAGCTTGTACAAAGGTGCCTTGACAGCTGGTGGAAAAAAAAGTGGCTGGTATGTGGCCTAAAAGGGTATCTAAATGGATTTCCTCCAGCTTTTAGTACAGCCTGAAGGTTGCATGGCCTCCTTGGAGAGGAGTGAGTGTGCTGCCATAGTTAACTCAGGCCTCTAGTACTGCAGGCCAATTTGTTGTGATAGGAAAAGATCCTGAAGAGAAAGATCATCAGCAAGGTGATCAAACAGGGTGATCAGGAGGAGCCCAAGTGCTGCATGGCTGGGGTTTGGGTGTCTGCAGCAGTGCTGGGCTGTGGCACTGCCTTGGCAGGTGCTGATGTGCTCAGTTAATGCAGGTGCCAGCTCCTGAGCTGCCACCTCTGCCATGAGTTGGCTACAGCTCTGCCAAAGGGAGTGTTGTAGTGTTGGAAGTGAGCAGGTTTTTAGTAGCTGCTAATGAGAGCACTGCAAGGCAGGGAGAGGTGTGGCTGCTCAGAGAACTGCAGGCAGGGAGCAGCTGCTTATGTAAGGAAAAACAATTTGTCCAGCCCACTGCACTTCAGGGCTTCCTACAGCTGGGAGGTGAATAAATACTGAGATGGTTTTACAGGCACTCTGCAGTGAACAGGAGTCAGACCTGCCTGCAGAACAGGTCAGTGCTGAGTCCCTGTTTTGTCTCCAGCTGAGGACTGAAAATGTTGCTGACACCAGAGGAAACTTAGTTCTAACTAGCACTTGATAAAGAGGTTGTGTTTGCTCAAGCAGTGTTAGCTCTTGTAGCCAGACAAATCACTGTGGAGCCCTGAGCAGCCTGGGGAGTGCTGCACTGCATCACAGTGACACAGATATAATGGGCAATGCTGGACTTGCCTGGCTGCAGGAAAGACAAGGTGCTGCAGAACTGATTAAAAGTTACTGATCAGAAATGAGTTACGTAGAAGTAAAAGTTTGTATTGCAGAATAGCAAAGCCTTTGCAATTAATTCACAGCTTTACTTAAATTACCTTTATCTAAACTCCTCACAGGTGGCCTGGAGCATTCCAAAAGCATTCTAATTTCTGGAGCTGTTTTGAAATAAAGCCTGATACGACTTAGCTCAGGAGAATTATCACAATGTTAGCAATTCTGACTAAATGCTGTTGACTTCTTATGAAAACAAATTGGATTAATCTTGTCAATTAGTCATAGGAAAATGCATTTGCCTTTATATTAAAAGAATGCAGAGCATGCCCAGTGAGAATATTACTTTCAATGCAGACATAAGGTCTCTGTTGAATTAAACTGCTTCTGAAATATTTCAGCCTGCAGGTAAACAAACAAACCAGGGGATCATGTGAAAAGGAGCAAACTGATTTTGGCACTCTGAGTCACTGGGACACTTGCTGGATGCACATTCCTGCTTGTGAGAATTCCCTCCCTGGAATTCCACTGCCTCACTGCCCCTGCAGACATGGGCTTCTTCAGTGATGGCAGTGTAAAGCTGTGGTTTAGCTCAGAAGGGTTTTCAAGCCCCTAGTTGCCTTGAAACCCAGAGGAATTGCCTCTGCCTGGGGCCCTTTCAGCCCTTCACGTCGTTATGGGCAAGAACCACTTAGAAGGAGAGGCAGATGGCAAACCAAACCTCACCCTGTCTGGTCTGCAGGTGGGCACACCATTTATTTCTGGTGCCTCTACAACACTACCTGTGTGTGCCACAAAAGCAACACATGGACACCATGCAGAGTCCTTCACGTGTTAGCTGCACTGCACAGAAGCAGCTCCCTACAGCTCTGGACACACAAAGAAGCTCTCTAAGTATCCTCTCTTCTGGGTCCTCTTCAATTTGTGTGTGAAATAATAGATGCCTTGACCTGCTGTAGCTGTGACCTCGCAGGATGGGTGGGAAATTGTTTACTTGCATGCTGGAGAAGGCTGTATTCAGATCTTTTCCTCAAATGGCTGTCATGTGTTCAGGGGACATTGCCTGAGTTTGGCAGATGGATTTGATTTGAAGGTTTGAGAAGGCCCAACTGGATTGTGTGTTACATTTCATGGAAAAAATACACTCACAGACACACAAAGGAAAAGGGGGGAAAAAACAAATAGAAAAGAATTAAACATACTCTTTTCCAGGTTTTGTAGACATTTCCCTCTCGCCTTCCCCCTTATGTTTTGAATTACAGTAATGTGGAGTGTGCACTGGAGATCTGCACCAGCCCTTTCTCTTCATGTTGGGCCTCAGTTTTCTCTTGGACACCCTGCATGGCAGAGGGCTGCCATGCTGTTGGCTGAGGAGTGGGTGAACCCTTATAAACACTCCAGGCAGCACAGCTCTCATGTCTGGGCTGGCTTTTCACTTCCAAGGACTAAAATGTTCCTCAGTTTCTTCTGCTGTTCTGTTTCTAGGGCTTCAGGAACTGTTTATACAGCGATTGACATTGCCACAGGACAAGAGGTAAGTGTCAAAAATCCCAGCAGGTTCTGCAGCTGAGTGCTTTCCCCTCTGGTGTGAGCTGTGGCTGGCGCTTTGGGTGGCCAGCAGAGCTTTCCTGCAAAGGCTGTTTCTCTGAAGCATGGACAAATGTCAACTGGCAAAATCCATTATCTGCTGTCTTCAGCTTTTCAGTGAAAGGTCTGTAAGGGCAGTGTGGTCCTGTGCCTCAGTAACTGAACACTTACTGTGGCTGTGTGCTTTCCAGCAGCACTCAATCTGAGGCTTTCATAAGTGCCTGAAAAGGTGCCTGTGAATTCCTAGAATCAATAAGAGCCTTGGTGCTCTCTGTGCTTGGCTGGATGCTTCACCCATAGCTTTTAAGGCAAATTTTAAGAGGTTAATTTTTTTACTTACTCTGTCTTCAGAACAGGTTGGTGCTCTCCACAGTATTGTTGATCCCACCCTGGTACATGTTACATTATTCCTGATTTTTTTTTAATGGAGAGAAATCTGCTATGAAATCCCAACAAGCTTTTGTGCCGATAAAAAGTAGATAATTTTTATTGCCAATATAATATAAATGTATTGGTTTAGAAACTGTTCTGTGTTCCCTATTGTGCATCAAGTTGTCCTTTGCAGAGAATGTTGCTCTAGATGCACAATTGAACTGTGTACATTTATACCATACAATCTGCCTGTGCATGTGGCCACAGACTGGTTAGCAATGCAACTTGTAAAATCAAAATCACATCTGACATAAGTGGAGGCCTTGGGAGAACGCTGGAGGTGGTCACAGATTCTCCTGTTGCTGTGAGGAATAAATAGCTTTGTACATTGATTGTTTTTGGAAAGACTTTGTCCATAGCACTGCCAGAAAAAAGGAGGACAGTGGTACCTGTCAGACAAGGACACAGTCTCAGTCTTAATGACTGAATCTGTTAAGGCATCCATGAGCTGAAGGCAACTGCCATCATCCAGGCCCAGTTTGTCTCAATCCCAGTTCAGACAATTACCCTATTTGCCATTTGTTCCATCATCTGTTTGGTCTTAAAGTATAATGCAAGACATAATTAAGGAGAAATCATGTATTGGACTCAGTTTTGTGTTTCAGTCCTGCTGCAGCTGGTAAGAAGCCAGTTGTGTTTTGTCTGGTCTCAGTGACAGCCCATCACAGTGATCATATTAGTAAAAAACAGATGAGGTCATGTCTCAGAGAATCCCACTGCTCTTTGGGGTCCAGCTTCAGATTCCTGAGTTCTCAGTTCTGGCTCTCAGCAGAGATTGGGATCTGAACTTTACTGGTAATTCCTTATACACCTGCTGTGCTGCATTTGGTAAACACACATAAACTGGGGTCTCCAAGGGGTCTAAAAGCCCTTAAACCTTCCTTAGAACCCTGGGCATATCCATAAAACACCAGCTCATGGATTATTTCTTTTTAGACCCTGACAATAACTGCAAATGTACACTGTGTTAAAGAGTGTTCTTTAGGGGAGCAAATCAAAATTTCAGAAGTTGGGAAGTGCTAGGATTGTTATTTTTGTTGTGGAACAACATCCATAATGTATATCTGTGTTTGCTTTGTTATGCAATCAAGAATAGCAGATGATATATTTTAAAACCATGTAATTGTCCACTGCATGTTCATTCTGATCTTGTGCAACAGACTCCTCAGGTTAATGGGTTTTAATATCATTTTAGGTGGCCATAAAGCAAATGAATCTCCAACAGCAGCCCAAAAAGGAACTAATTATCAATGAAATCCTGGTCATGAGGGAAAATAAGAATCCCAATATTGTTAACTATTTAGACAGGTAAGTTGTTCTGGTATTATCATGTGAATGTTTGTTTAAACACTGCAGGCCAAAGGTTAAAAAACCCCTTTGATCACTGCAGAACATGGAGCTCTTTATTATTTCTCTACTCATCTCCAGTAGATGGAAGGAGATTGCATTGGGTCTGCATTAGTCTTTTCTGGCATACATAGTTTGAAGTCTGTTTTCAAAAACCTGGAGCAACCATATCTTACTAAAACAACAGTCTGTCAGCTCCATGTTCCAAGTATTTCCATGTTGTTTTGTTGTTCTGGGGTTTGTTTTTTTTTAAAGTTGATCAGATTTTCTATCTTTTGCAAAGTGCTGTCAAACCATCCTAGAAATTCTTTCCTTTGGGCTGTTTCCACTATTTTCCATTGCTGAGGATGCCAGGAGGACTAAGTTCTTGTTTCCAGAAACACCTAATTGGACAGGTTTTTTTTCCTGTTTCTGAATGTATGTTTTGCAAGGTTTTCCAGACACTTGACCAACTTCTGTCCTCAGTGGCCCTCATCTCCCACACACACCCTCCTCCCATGGACAACTTTGAAAGTTGTGTTGCCTCATTCCCAGGGTTAATGGTGGAATTCATGAGTTAAGGTATTGAACCAGCTGGTGGCATTGAACCATCTTTGCTTGCTTATCTTACTAAAGTGCATTCTTCACTTGTCACCTAAGATATCTCCATGTTCATGGATTTGTCTTTTATGTAGACTGTGCAGATTCCAAGAACTGTGCAGCCTAGAAGGAATATCCTTTTCCTTGTATTCTGTCGTCATTTGCAAGTGACCTGGACACAAGAATCAGTTGTAGGTTATGATTATTCATTAGTTTAGCTGTGCACACTCATCTGCAGAGCATTGTTTTCTCCTTTCAGCTACCTTGTTGGTGATGAGCTGTGGGTGGTGATGGAGTACCTGGCTGGAGGCTCTTTAACCGACGTTGTCACCGAGACGTGTATGGATGAGGGACAGATAGCTGCTGTGTGTCGGGAGGTGAGGGATCCCACTTGTGCTTCTTTTGCATGGACAAGAAGATGCTTCTGTTTCTGTGGTGTTGTCATTCTGTGGAGAAGAAAGAGCAGATCCACTGCAGCAGCAGTCATTGTGTCTGTGTTTGCAGGGGACAGTCTGTAGCAATAATTGATGTTTCCCTTTCAGAAGCTGGTATGTGCCTTCCCCTAGAAAGACATGACCCTAGCAGTGTTGGAGCAGCAAGCTCTTCTCTTGACTGCACCATGTTCTGCCATTCCTCACCATTCCCCTAGACAGGAAATCCCACAGGGCCGTTTCCTTTCTTGTGTGAGGAAATCGTGTCATGAATTTTTACCCTTCCATTTCTTTTTCTCTTCTCAGTGCCTGCAAGCCCTGGATTTCCTTCATTCCAACCAAGTGATCCACAGAGACATCAAAAGCGACAATATTCTTCTTGGGATGGATGGATCTGTCAAACTGAGTAGGTATTCTTGGTCAAGTGCAGCATTCCTGGGTGTGAGGTGTGGGATTGCTTTTGAGTGACAGCCACTTCTCCAAAAGTGGTGCTGCTGGGAGTGCCTGCACCCCTGCTCTGGGGGCACAGCTGCAGTGTGCAGAGAGGTCTAGAGAGGCACAGGGTGTCAAGAGTGGCTTTGCTTTGTGTATGACCCTTCCAGAGTGGAGGGTCTTACAGTCCAAAGCTTCAAGTCATTAAGTAAAAGCCAATGAATGAAACTTCTTTAAGTGGCCAAGTCCATATTGCCTTGGATTCAGCCCTGAGGAAACACAGCATGGCTGCTTTTGCAGCTAGATTCCACAGTGCATTCTCAGACTTAAAGGGGGGGTTCTTTTGCTTGATTTTGTAATTCAAGCTGGCTTTAACAGTGTTTGTTTTTCTCCTCAGCTGATTTTGGCTTCTGTGCTCAGATCACCCCTGAGCAGAGTAAACGGAGCACAATGGTGGGGACTCCTTACTGGATGGCACCAGAAGTTGTAACAAGAAAAGCATACGGCCCCAAAGTGGACATCTGGTCACTTGGGATCATGGCAATAGAAATGGTGGAAGGAGAACCTCCTTACCTTAATGAAAATCCTCTCAGGGTAGGGTGAAATATTAGATACTGCTGTCTCTCTCATCTGTGCTGTATTTTGTCTTCCATGAGATAAAATCCCATTCACATCAGCTTGAACTAGTTCTGTGAAGGCTCACTTCTAAAACTGTTCCTACAGCACATCAGCATCTGCTGTAGCTTTGATTGCATCACTGGGAGAACCTCAGAGGAGAAGGGACATGTACCTGTGCAGAAACTTGCCACTTTGGCCTTCAGCAATGCTGGAAATTTCTCATGCCCTTTTTGAACTCTGTTTGAGCTGTATCTCTAAATGACAAAAATTATCAAGTGCCAAGCTTCTCCAGTTGGGGGAATTTTTATGATAAGCATTGGAGCTGTACCTGCAGGCACAAAACTCTCTTCAGTCTCAGACTAGTGCTGATCGATTACCTGAACCTTCCAGGAAAGATCCTGGTTCTAGTAATGCCATAATTCTTTATTATCAGAAACATTTCTAAAAGTATCTTTATTGAGAACAGAGCAAAAACCTTGAGGAATTTTGTTTTATGGAAGCCATACTTTAGGGACCAGTGAGCACTGCAGAGATGCATTTTATGTAATAATCCTTTGAAATAATATGTTTAGACCACACTGACTCCTTGAAATGGCCTGTAAAAAGCTGTGTCAATACTTGGAGAAGTAAAATGTGCTGATGTAGTTCCTACTAAGTAAGTCAGCCAATGAAATCAGCTGTCAAGGCAAGATCATTTTGATGTTGGAATAGCTGTGACTGCATCAGGGGTTTTTTGGGATTTTTTGTTGGGTTTGTTGTTGTTGTTCATACATGAAAGTCATCTCCAGCCCTCTGCCAGGGAAGAAACTGCCAGTGGGGACTGGAGCTTAAAAATAGGGTCAGTGTGAGTATTTCTGGGCATGACTGAAAGAGTCTTCTGCTCCTTGGTCTCCAGGCACTGTATCTGATAGCTACAAACGGGACCCCCGAGCTGCAGAACCCAGAGCGCCTCTCGGCCGTGTTCCGGGACTTCCTGAACTGCTGCCTGGAGATGGATGTGGACAGGAGAGGCTCTGCCAAGGAACTGCTGCAGGTAAGAGGTGAAAAAGATGTCCAGGGGAATCAGTTTTCTCATTAAATAAAGGCATCAGGTGCCTCCCTGCCCATATTAATCTCCAGTCTTGGTGCTTTCAGACAAAAACTAAGTAGAATCCTATAATGGTTTGGGTTGGAAGAGACCTTTAAAGGTCATCTAGGCTGACTGAGCTGGGATCTCTTAAACTAGGTCATGTCACTCAGAGCCCCATCTGACCTGACCTTGAATGTTTCCAGGGACGGATTTCCACCTACAACATCCCTGGGCAACCTGTCCCAGTGTTTCACCACTCTTCTTGTAAACAATTTCTTAATTGGATCAAATCTAAATTGATCCTCTTGGAGTTGAAAACCAGTCCCTCTTGATCTGTTGAACAGGCCCTGCTAAAAAACGTGTCCCCAACTTTCTTATAAGCCCCTTTGAAGTATTGAGGACTTGCAAAGTGAGGTCTCCCCAGGGCCTGCCCTTCTCCAGGCTGAACAAGTCCAGCTCTCTCAGCCTTTCCTCAGAGGAGAGATGCTCCATCTCCTGGCCCTGTTTTGTACTTTTGGGATTAAATTCAGTTTTAACTCTTGACAAAAGAGCTAAAGTAGAATAATACCAGGTACAAAGGCCTGAAATGGTGTTGGTGGGGGAGGAACCCAGTAAAAGCAGTCCCAGCTGTCAGAGATTTGGTTGTGGGAAGGAGGAGGCTGTGGAGAGATCACTGTGAGCCTCAGAGGGGGCCCCAGACTGTCCCTCCTGCTCCTCTCTTAGAGGTTTCTGCCACTAAGCCCCATTTTTAGAGGTTTCTGCCACCCAAACAGAGACAGCTGAACGGGACTTGTCCCAGCCCTTTTTGCTTCCTGGCACAGTCAAGCTGCTCGAGGTTTGCTGCCAGGTTTTGTGGCAGAGAGGGAGCTGCAGAACATGCCACTTGACTGTCCCTGCTGGGAAGGAAGGTGCCAGCCAGCACAGGAGGGCCAGGGGATGGAAAGGTAGACACTGCTCACCCTGCAAGCCAGAGCTGAGTCCATCAGCACTCTGCCACTTGTCTCCCTGCTCTTGACCTGCTGCTGAAAACCTGTACCTCAGTACAGGTCTTGTGAAAACACATGAGCCTAAATCCTCCTGGGCTAAACGTTTCTTAGGGTATTGATGTTTCCTAAGGAATGACTTACACCCATCCTTTTTGACCACTAACACAGTTTGTGTCTTTAGAAAGGAGGAACCTAAGTGAGTCTTTTGAGTTTGCTGAAAGGAACAAAGCTCTGGGGCAGCAAGCAGCATTTCCAGAGCACTGGCAGGGCAAAAATCCCAGCAAGCTGAAGACACCTGGAAAAACGGATTGATAGGTGTGTGGGCTGTGTTTGCCTGTGATAACAATGCCTGGACATGAAGGTGGAAGTGCAGATGGTCCCCTCAGTCCAGGTTCTGAGTGTTTCTGGTAACAAGTGGAATCCTGGTTGAGCGCGTGAGCAACTGAGTTTGGAAAGTAATGGTACCTTTCTTGTTTTGTTGTTGTTTGTTGTTTTTTTTTCCCTTTGGGCAGCATCCATTTTTAAAATTAGCCAAGCCTCTCTCAAGCCTGACTCCTCTGATCATTGCAGCAAAGGAAGCAATTAAGAACAGCAGCCGCTAGCACTGCAGGTCGGCTTTCTGCCCTGCCAGCTCAGAGCAGGACTGAGAACACAGACTCTGTAAAACCTCAACTCTCATGCTGCGGGACAGATGGATGGATGAACAAACCAACGGTCACAGTCATGGTGGTAGGACCACCCCAGTTCCTCAAGGAGTAAAAAAAAAAAATATCATTTGTCTTCTTCCTGCTTTCTGGCTCCTTAATTTATTTTTAAGATGAATCGGGGCTAAGGACAGAGAGGTAATGACAGAAAATGCTTTGCTGCCTCAATCATTTCCAAGGTAAAGCAAATTCAGTTGGAAGATTCCCTTCCTTCTCACCCTGTGAATAAGCTGTACATTCACTTTTAAATTGTCGGTTCTTTCTTAACGATGTAAAGTCGTGTTTATGGGGTTTTTGGTATGGTTTGGAATTGGAGAAGGGCAATTCTTCATTCATCAACTCCAGACTGCCTTTTGAATATGGCCCACTTCCCAGTTTTTGCCCAGTTATGGTACTTCTACATGAGGAAGAAAGTGCAATTGCATTTCCAACCAAAAAGGGATGAAGAGTGGGACAGACAAAACATCCTGTGGAGATACAGGCGCTCAGCTGGGACTGTGGAGTGGTTTGGTTCTTGCCAGTTGGATTTGTACCCCTAACTGCAATCTCTTGGGCTGAGTGAGAGTCTTACTCAGCTGAAACAGCAGAAAGACCAGTCGGTGTGCTCAGAACAGGTTTGTCTGCTGCAAAGCTGTCAGAGCAATGTGAGGAGAGAGTGGGCCCAGCCATGGCCAGGGCTGAGCCCAGCAGAGCCCAGAGCAGCCTGAGCATCAGCAGAGCCAGGCTGGGAGGAGGTGCTGGTAGCAACAAGGGGCAGCAGCCTGGCTGTGGGTACCTCTTCCTGGGACAGCACTAATCCCCCCTCTCAGAGCCAAGCTGGGTGAGGACTGTCCTCCAGGGAAATCGTGGCCGTGCTGAGAAATGCACAGCCTGGTGGGATTGGCCACCCTGAGTCTCTGCAGGAGAAGGGTGAGCAGAGCAGTGGTGTCGCTTCTGAGGGTGCCTGTTCTTCTCCCAGCTGTCTTGTAGCTCCTGGAAAGGGTTTGTAGTGTCTGTGGAATTCTTGGTGGAGGGGGAGAGGACCAGGCTGCTCTGCAGGCCCCTGCACAGGTGAGCATCCTTTAGGCACAGGAGTTCTGCCCTGGGAATCAAGGCTGACAGGGGGAAAAACCTGCAGAGTTCAGATCTGCAGGAGCCAGTGCAGCAGCCAGCTCTGGAAGAAAGCGCCTTAAAACCTGGAGTTGTGCACTGAGCAAGAGCAAAAGTGTGGAATGCAGAGTGGATTGCAGAATTACTTGGAGGCACCAGGCCAGCCTGCTTTCTGCTGTCCTACGTATGGCAAGCACTGCGCAATGAAGCTCTTGAGTTGCTGCAAGAGAAGGAATTGGGGATGTGCCTGAGGATTGTGCTTGACAAGTCAGCAGATTTGGAAGGGAGCAGAATACTTTCAGTATGCAATTTGTGTTTTATTTATTCGTTTCTGAAAGACACAGTTTGGCTTCACTCAGTAAAAGCATTTGCATGGTGTATTTGTTGCTGTATTTTAGGAGTACAACTCATGCAAGACCTTCAAAACAGCAACTGAAGCAACATGCACCCAGTGAGCAAAAAAACCCCCACAGTAAAAGAGCTGTAGATCTTCATGTTGGCCTGGTCCTGCAAAGGGTTCAGTAGCCTTTAAGGCACTCACTGCCTTCCTGTCTGGCCAGCAGTAATGAAGGATGCTTGGGCTGCTCTTGAATCATGCCAGGAGTATGTCTGGCTTTGGCATCCTGTTCAGTTGCAGTCTTTGTGTGGCAAGTGTCCTTCCTGCTGCTACCCTTGCTCACGCTGGCCATCACAGTGTCCTTGGCAGAGGCAACCCCCCTTGAGCTACCACAGCTAAGTAGAAATTACCTTTGCTTCATTTCCTGGGGAGCACAACAGGTCTGATTTCTCAGATGACCAAATAACACGCCGAGGTGAGCAGCTCTGGTTTCCTGGCCTGGGGAACATCGTGAGGAGCTGAGGGAGCCAGGAGCCCACAGCTGGAGTGACAGTGGTTGACAGGACCTGCAGCAATGGCTGCTGAGCTTTCCCCCCGCTAAAAGAAGTCCCTGGGGAGTGGCCAGGACAGCCAAACAGGCCATAGCACAGCAGATGGTGCAGAAAGGTGTGCAGGAAGGTGCTGAAGCCCTGCCAGCTTGACCAGGGAGCAGTGCTGTCCACCCGATAGAAAGCCATGGCTTCTCTAAGCTCTGCAGCCATCACAACCCGAGCAGCAGCCCCAGAGCTCTGGGGGGATTGTGCTGCCAGCCAGCTGTCAGCTGCAGGCTGTGCCCTGCTCTTAGGCCAGTCCTGGTGGCAGCAGCATGACTACAGCTGTGGGACATGTGCCCAGGGAGAGGAACTCCTCTGCTTTGGGCCAGAGCTGCAGCAGGAGGTGAATAGGGGCAGGAGTATCCAAGCTCACTGAGCCCCTTCCCATCATTTACCAGATCCCGGGTGGTTGGACTGTGGCAAATGTGACATTGATCTGCACGAAGACCTGGAAGGAGCATCTTGGGAACTGCAGGTCTGCCACCTTGACCTCAGAGCTGGGAGAAGTCATGGAGCAGATCATCTGGAGTGCCATCACATGGCACATACAGAACAACCACGGGAGCAGGCCCAGCTAGTGTGGGTTTGTGATGGGCACGTGCTGCCTGACCAGCCTGATTTCCTTTTACAACAGCCTGACCTGCCGTGGGCATGTGGGCAGAGGCTGTGGTTGTGTCTACCTGGAATTTTGTAAAGCCTGTGTCAGTGTTTCCCTTAGCTCTGTCCTGGAGAAACTGGCTGCTCATGGCTTGGATGGGTACATTGTTCTCTGGGTAAAAAAAACTGGATGGCTGGGCCCAGAGAGTGGGGAATGGAGTTAGATCAGCTGGGGCTGGCAGTAGGGCTGGGCACTGGGGCCAGCTGTGGTCAGTGATCTGCACGAGGGGATCCAGGGCAGCCTCAGGTAACACCGAGCTGGGTTGGGGTGTTGATCTGCTGGAGGACAGGAAGGCTCTGCACAGGGATCTGGATTGCTGGTTCAAGGCCAGCTGGGTGAGGTTCAACAAGGCAAAGGGTCAGATCCTGCACTGGGGTCACAGCAACCCCCTGCAGCTCCAGGCTTGGAAGGAGTGGCTGGAAAATGCCTGGTGGGAAAAGACCTGGGAGTGCTGGTTGAGAGCAGCTGAACATGGGCCAGCAGTATGCAACTGCCTGAAAAGAGGTTGGAGCAATGGGGGATCAGTCTCTTCTACCAAATAACAAGCAATGGGACAAGAGGAAATGGCTGCAAGTTGCACCAGGTAAGGTTTAGATTGGATATAGGAAAAATCTCTTCACCAGAAGGATGGTCAAGCATTGGAACAGGCTGCACAGGGCAGTGGTGGAGTCACCACCTCTGCAGGGATTTAACAGAGCTGTAGATAGAGCACTTGGGGACAGGTTTAGTGGTGGACTTGCTAGTGCTGGGTTGATGGTTGGACTCAATGAGCTCAGAAGTCTTTTCCAACGTGAACAATTCTGTTTAGAAGACTTTGTTTCTCTTGTGAGGTCCCATTTTTGTCTGTCAGCTCAAGATCTGTGTCTGTAGGAGAAGCTTCCTTGCAAGAGTAATTTGGGCTGGAGATGGGCTGCCCTCAATGTGTAAAACATTCATCAGGATGAAACATGTTTGTATTCCTGTAAGAAGTGAAGAAATGAGTGACAGTTTCTGTTTCCAGTATATCTTTTATTTTTTCCTATCCACAAAAAACAGATAGCCATCCTTTAAAAGGAAAGCACTTTGTAATGGCACGTGTTTACTGGACATACAGTCTAAATACTTCTGTTGACAAACTACTCTATTTGATTGGGTAAGGGGAGAATTTCCTATTTATTTCCTTTACCTGTAAGTGTTTCAGCATCTCTGCTTTAAAAAAAAATAAACAACCCACCACCACAATTTTCCAGAAGCTAGCAGGCATGAAAAATAAGGAAATCAAATGGGAGCTTTTTTTTTTTTAATCAGTTTATGCCTCAGCAAACAGAATATTGTTGGCACTAACTTTTTAAAGATAGCCACTGTCCTAAGAGGCCTTACTTTTTATTTTATTCAATATTATATTCCTTTTTCTTTGCATCAGCAAATCTAGAGATTTTTCTTTTAAAACCAATTCCTGGGAGGCAGACAAGGCTCAGCAGAAATAATCTCTGCCAGTGGCTGTTTTCAGCATGGGCTGTACTTGGCCAGCTGAGAGTGTGACATGCAGGGAATGTAGCTCCAGTCTCCCTGTGGCTTTGTGCTTGGGACAGTCTCTGGTGCTGATTCACACTGACTGATACTGAAAGAAGGCAGCTGTGTTTGTATCCTCCCAGCCTGGATAGTCAATGGAGAAAAGACACAAGTATTTTTAAAAAACCCAACAACACAAACCCACAAAAATCCAATCCTGAGGGAGTCAAGCCTTGTACATTATTTACAGGCTCACAGAGTGTATTAGGATTGATATTGGCCTTGCAGAAAGGAAAGAGACAAATACTGTAAAATCTCTTGGGTTCTCTGACTGCTGACCTCAGATCATGCAATCAGTGAAATATATTTGTGAAGTATTAGTCTGTTTCTGTTGCAGAATGAAAACTAAAAGTTTCAGACATCTTTTTATTCCAAGGTTTTAAAGGATTGGTTGTCTTAATTTTTAAATTAAACAGTGAAATACCCTATCCAGGAACTTGACTGATTCCCATCCCTGCAATGAAGACATGTGAAAATGAGCTGATAGCTCACTGTTTAAATGTGTTCTGGGACAGAAGCATGGTATCAGTAAAGTCAGGGAAGTTTGAGAAGCACAGAAAAGTTTATTTATTTAGAAAAAAAAGAAAAAAAAAGATAACCATGCCTATGTAAAATTCCCTACAGCTCCTGTGTGCACTCCTGGGAACCTGCAGGGGTGGGTCTTACAGTGCTCTCAGGGCTGGATCCCAAACTGGGGCCGGGGTTACATTCTCACTTCTTGTGTCCAGTGCTTTTGTAAATGTGTGTATTTATTCTTCATCTTTGGCTACTGGTTGGCCACTCCACTACACACAAAAGAACTCAAGGGTTTGTGCTGGGTTTCTTTGAGGCCAGTGGCTGCACTTCAGCAGGTCTTTGAGTCAGTCCTTCCCTCTGTCATGCCACCAAAAATGAAGCACATTCCAGTCACCACGAGAAGGGAAGTACCTGTCTCCTGTCCTCTAGTTGTAGGAAATGTCACTGTACTCTATTGTCCATACAGCAGTTTTTTCCAGTATGTAATCCTTGGTGTGCCTACTGACTATTCCTCACACTGAACATGTAAATACTTGTATTTCTTCGTCCAGTCCTGAGCAAATCCAGTGAGCAAAGAGCCAGAGAGAGCCCTGTGACATCTACCATTAAAGGCAGGAGCCAGTGTTTCTTTGCTTGACACCCAGGACGTGCACTCTAGTGCCAGCTTTGCCTTGCTAAGTGCTCCCAAGTCAGTGGTCCATACACCTTCCTGGTGTTCCTGTTTCCTCTTGGACCATTCATTCATGCCTACATGTGCAGCAACTTGATGAGTTGATGAAGACCTATAAATAAAAGAGTTTATCTCTGTTTTTTCCCCTCTCCTCACACCAGGTAAATATCCCCAACTTTATCCCAAATTTTCAGGAAGCAGATAAAGGATAACCTTTGTCTTTCAAGAGAAACCGTCCAAACTTTTTTTGAGTGTGATTTGCACTTCAGGGATCTTTAAAGCTTCTCTTTGCTTGTGTCTCTCTGTAAGCTGGCAGGGTAATTTTATTTTTCTCACTGAAACTTGCAGAATCTCACCCATCTCTCTTTGGATGCAGTTTAGAGCTGACTGCCATAATCCTAGGTGTGCATCGTGCCTGCAAACCATCACTGGCTTGAGCCTGCCAACAGCTGCATGTACCTTTGATTACAAGAGTTATGTCAACAGAAAATGTGGTCTTACAGTAAAGAGGAGGAGGGATGTCCATATGCTCTGCATGGGTGTCCTTTGGGCTGCCCCTGGGCACAAGCCTGCAGACTTGAACAAGACTTTATTCCTGCTGCTTAGCAATTCCCCCAGGCAAGCACGTGAGTTCTGTGAGAATCTGACCTTGACTGAGGAAACTGGGGGCAGTACCATTCGTTAAAGTTGATAATATTGAAAACTGCTAATTGATTTAGTAGCCTGTGATCACACTGGCTTTGCCCTGCACAGTTTTCAGGCAGACCACACATCAGCTTCAGCTCCTGTGTGTGAGGTGCCTTGGCTCTGTTTGGTGGCACCATGTTTGCAGCTGCTGGAGGCTTGTGAGCAACACCTGCCTTGCCCAACTTAGTACAGAGCCCAAAGGAGCATGGTTGGGCACCATGGCCTGGCTTGGCAGCCGTGAATGCAGGTCAGCAGTTCTGTCAGACACGTGCACACACCTTGGAATCACAGCTCCCTGGTGTTACAGCTTTATGGATGCCAGCCACTAGAACAGGTTCTGACCCTGGTATCCAGAGGTCTTTTCCAACAGAAATTATTCTACAGTTCTGTGATTCTGTCTGCTGGATTCAGCCAGGTCCATGTTAGCAACTTCAGTTTGATCAAAAAGTTTCCTCTTGGTCAGCTCTTGTGGCCTAAGGCTTCAGCTCCTTTAGCTCCTAGTGCTGAGCTGCTCATGCTAAATGAGGCAACTCAGAAGAATACAGTTCATCCAATTCTTTCTAGAACCCTGAGAGGGTGAGTGTGTGAAAACACAAGTATTATTTATGTGTAACCTCCTCTCTGCCCTTCATGCCTCTCAGGGGTTTGAAACAGGAAAGAACTTTCCTAAAGAGTGAAATGAAGCAGTGTGTTACTTCTCCCAGGTCTTGTTCTTTCCAGTCTCTGCACTTGACTAGTTTTGTCCCTCTTTCTGTGCCCTTTGCTCCCCCTGTGCTCAGTATCTGCTACCCAAGACTGGAACTGGCACAGATGAAGTGGTTGAAACCCTCCTTTCTCTGTTACTTGAGCTGCCTGGTCACAGCAGCCTTTTCCATCTGGAAACTCGATGTGGGGAGGGAGTGCCCCCCTCTGTTCCTTGCACAACCCCCAGGAGCCCGGGGCTGCCCTCTGAAATCAGTGCTTGGAGGGCTCCCAGATGCCTCAGGCTGCTGTGACACCACTGCAGTGGGAGGGAGCAGTGGCAGGAGGTTGTTCTGAAAGGTCCATTTGCTGTTGCACACTGTGTGTGTCCAGCCCTGCCCCAGGCTTAGGGATCAAATTCAAGCACTGCTGTTGCTCCCTCTGGAGTCAGTGAGAATTTGGTTGTTGCTTTCAATGACAGCTGAACTGGTGGCTGGAGCAATGGGTGCTGACAGTGCCCCAAGGCCCAGGGGGCTGGGAGGGAGCTGCCCCTTGTTCTTCCTCTGCCTCTCACAAAACTCTGCTGGGCACAAGTGGGTCAGCACAGCAAACAGGCAGCCTGTGAGTCTCCTCCATCCTTGTCTCTGGACATTTTTGACCTTTGAGCTTAGCTGTACAAAGGCAACTGCTTTTGGTCCCTCTGTGTGTCCCCGTGTTAATCGATGCTGCTAAATCTGTCTGTAGCACAGCAGGGGGAAAAGCCTCAGCCCTGCA
>WAAE01002827.1:0-117651 GCA_013400495.1 Nicator chloris
TCAACAAAGCCAAAAGCCCCAATGCCTTGTGTCCAAAGTTTTTATCAAAAAATTTCCCACCTCTTGCAAATTTCAAGATACCTTAATGCCTGGTAAAGCTGTTTGCAAGCAACATGTAACTTCCCATGCTACTTGCCCAGCATTCTCTATTTTGTAGCACCATGTGAGTGTGCTGGTGCCTCAGCAACCACTTTCTGAATGCACCAAACGTGTGACTGTTCCTCTGAAGCCTGACTTCAGCTATGCTGTGCTCATGGCTCCAGATTCTGCTGTACAGGCCAAAATCCTAAGTAGGCAGCAGTGCACTGACGAACTTGAAATGTAGATTTAAACACAGCCAAGCTGATGTGACACCGGAACAAGCTGAAACAAGTACACATTGTAATAGAACAGCCATTTCTTTCTTAGTGAGAGGATTGAGCAAATTATGCTTCAGTGTTTTTCCCCTGAGTGCTGAGCTTTAAGTTCAAAAGCATTCAGAAGCAGGCTTGAGTCCTGCAGTCCCATTTTGTTTAATTTCTAACTTATGCTGAAGAAATAATTGCTTGGTCTCAATACCTCCATGCAAGCTAAAATCAAATTGATTTGTCTTACAAAAGTCTTATGGGGCTACACAAACTGTATAAAACCTCTGCTGACAGAGATAGGATAAATATCAGCAAGGACAGGGCAAGCAGGATTTCCTACTCTGTTGGATTTAAAGTACAGAAGAACAAAAGCTCTGTCCATAACACGAGAACACATACCCATAACAGGGCAGTTAAGCCCTGGAACAGCTTGCCCAGGTGTTCAGGAACTTCCATTCACAGAAACTTGACTGGCCCTGAGCAAACAGAGGATTTTGAAGTGAGCCCTGCACTAAACAAGAGTCTGGACCAGAAATCTCCAGAGGTCCCTTTACATTCAGTGTATGTGATCTCACACAGACTGACATACAAATGCAAAGCCAACCTTATGAGACGAAGTGGGGGAGTAAATCAGGACTACCACAAACATTCATAAAGATGTCAACAGCTTTTATTTCACTGGTGCAAGGCCCATGTGTCATCCACCACTCACCAACAGCAAAACAAAACATCATCTCCCAAAAAACAGTTTCAGAAAATTCAAAACAAAGGAACAGTGGCTATAATAGACTACAATACTGTAAATCGCTTTGTATCATCCAAACATGAACAGATCAGTTTCTATCATACATGGCTTATTTTTCCCCCAAAAAATATACCAGTACTACTCCAATACATGCCTCACACCTGGAAATGCATAACACCACTCCAAGACATTGACAGCTGTTCGTGCTTTGAACTAGTCATCAATTCACCCTACCAATATCATAAAATACAAAATGATATGAAAACCTACATTTACAAAGTACTGTCCCAATCCTGCAAATCCTCCCATCTATTCCTTTTGGGTAGGTACCTGTATCCATTCCAGCTCCCCTAAAGGCAATGTGGTATTTAGTGCTCCATTGCTAAAGGTTTGATTGCAAACTCAGGGCACAAGTGGGAAAGGTTTAGATCTTTCCACAAGCAGTAAAACACTGCCTTATTCTTCTAGATGCAGTTTCAGTAGTATTTGCACAACCTCCTAAACCGAGACTTACCTATTTTCAATTACCTCACATTTAGGAAGAAAGAAGGAAAGGCTCTGAGTAGTCAGCAGAGAAATGGCTCATACTGAAATGACTTGGGGCTGTAAGCTGTGCTTTAGTGCACAGTGATGATCCAAATGCCTCAGAGTTAACCACAGCTTGCTTCAGTATTTACAGTATCTGCTGCCTTCCTCTGCACTGTGTGAGTTTCTTCACCAGCACGGTACCAGAGATCTTATTTCCATTGGATGAGCATTATGACATGACTCCAAAAACGGGATTATGACGACAAATACTAGGGCCATACTCTTCATAGTCCTTCTTGGTGTGACATACTTGGAAAAACTCTGGCTATAAAAACATAAAACAAATCCCCCCAAAAGCATAAGAACATAAGTAGAAAAAAAACAACAAATAAATAACATCTCGGCATTGCTGTAGATTGCAGCTTTATGACACTGTGTTAAATTTTGAAATATAATAAAATGAGAAATATTAGGATATGAATACAACTAATCAAGAGAAGTTTGTCTGGTCACAAGACTGCTTTTAAACACAGCAATAAGAAATCCCACTTGGCAGACAGCAATTGCTCCTATTTTCCTGTATTTGCTTCTCTCTTGCATTTAAGACCATTGATTTGGATTCTATATTCCTGAAGTCCTAACTAATCTCTAGAGCTGATTTAAAGAATAAAGGCACTATATTGGAACTATCATATCAGAACTACTTCAGAATTATGTCAACTCATGATATCCTTACTTGAGCAAAGCTCCCATTTGCCCTTTACAAATTTTACTGAGATAAAACTTGGGTAAGGATTCCAGAATGTGACAGTTTAGGCTGTCACAATGAAAAAGTTTAAAACTTAGTACTCAGATCAAATACACCCAGTATTCAACATGCGATACAAATTAAGAACAACTTTGATGAAGACTTACTGTTGAAGCCAGCATGGAACCTCCAAACCAAACTGCGTAACGCTGCATGTGATGTGTTATCACTTGAACTTCCACTGGTTTGGGCTAAGGAAAACAGTTCATATTTAGTAGTTTTTCAAACTTAACATCATCAGAACCAGACACCTTCAACCCTCCATTCACATCACTACCACACTTATTACTCAGATATGCTCCCCCTAGGAGACCAAGTCACAAAATTCCTCATGATAACTATGATGAAGGACACAAAGTTAAATCCCTCTTGCCTACTGCTCACACATCTCCTAGAAGGAAAACCAGAACTGCTCACAGTAATTTTAAGATTCCTACAAAGAGATGTCATACACTGCAAAGCTACCAGTGCTTTTAACAACACATAAGCACATCCTACTGACTTTACAGGGTATTTTCACTAATGAGGTGAAAACTTTGAACTTGATTTCTGTCACTAGCCATGTAATTAATGCACTTGAAAAGCTCACTTACTTTTATCCGACCACCACTGAGCTCCTCACTGAGCCGCAATCTCGCATCCACCACTCTCTTCAAATCCCTTTGCAGTCGTCGTCCAAAGTCCCTGAACATCGTGGATCCTCCAGAGAGGACCACATTCTGTGCAGAAATTGAAGACACATGGTGTAAATCCATCTTCAAGCAAGTTTCCCAACAGCCAACACTGCAGAAGTGACTGTTTGAATCTCAGCATCATGAGGAAGCTGACAAGGTAGGTGGAACACCTTAAGCACCCCTCAATTCACAGGAAGTTCATGGCTCCCCTACTTTTCTGCTTTAAATATATTTATGTAGAATGGGTTGTTACAAAGGAGGATTCCATTAAAACCATAAGCTAGTACCCTGCATACACAGAGCAGCAGAAATAAGACACTACATCAAGAAGTTTCTCAGGGGATGTTCACAGCAAGCAGTTTTAGCCCTGACATAAAGTAAGTCTCAAGTCTCATCACTTTACATAGCTACAAAAGCTACAAAGTTATCTAGAACTCTATTTTCTTCTTTTAATTTCCAGAGTTCTTCAAAAAGGCACCACACCTTCACAGAGAACTGCAGCACAGAGGAAGGTAGGATGCCTCTCCCCTTGTTTATCTGGTATTACTCAGTTTTCAGAGCAGAACTAAATGCCTCTCTTTCTGGACTTGGATTCCAAACAGACATTTTAGAATTTCCCATCCCTAATTCTGATAATGTTGCAGCATCCCAGACTAACGCAGAAGTCATTTCAAAGGTGGGGGATCCAAAACAGGACCCCTAGAACATAACATCAGTGGCAGCAAAAATGCAGTTCATGATCAGAAAAAAACTCAATGTGACAAAACTGCACATGTGCCTTTGCACTGTGCTAAAACCACTCAATGCCTTTGACACATGTCCACAGGGAACTTGGATCAGGAGTTCATTGTACACAGGTCCAAGAATTATCTCTCAGTAACATTTTCTGACATTGCAGACAACGACTTGTGCACATAATGAAAGAATCCCTGACCCACTGTTTTCAGCCTGCACATGGATCTGAAGAGTCAAAGACATGCATAATTGTTCACACTTGCAGGGTGCAGAAGTGCTTGGATTTTAAGCAACAGATTACCAGGGAAATCTTGTTTCTACCTTGTAAGTGAGAAGAAAGCTGTTTGTTTATTCATGAGAAAAAATATCCCTGCACATCATAAAAACCATTACAGTAGGAAAAACTCATTTCTTCACAGCTTCAGATTATCTACAGTATAAAAAAAATGCATAACAAGGCAGGTATGCTTTGAAGAAAAAAAGCACAAGTCCCCATAACATTACTGAAACATTTCCAAAAGGAAAAAAGGAGGACAGAGAAAAGGAGCCAGAAGTCACAGCTGATCCCAAAGTCAAAGCAGGACAGAGGATTCCCCCTACAAAAGAACATCTCTTCCCCTCCATCACAGTGGTCATGCACTCCGCTTGGGAAAAGGAAATTGCCAATGGCAAAAAAGACAACAACTAACCTGAGTGATGAAATAGCAATTAAAAAGATGCCATCAGAAAATATTACCTGGAGATAATGAAGTTGGCGAAGAATGTGAAGGCAATAATTCTATTCAAAGCAAATTAAACTTCAAACATACTCCATAAAGTGGACAATGCTATCACTAAAAATAGATTCCAGAATAAACCCAAGAATAATTTTTCGAATACATCCAAAACCAATTCATGTAACTACAGAGTTAGCAGTATCATTGGGAGGATTCTTCCACGTAGTTACCATTCCAGGGTTAGAGGCTAAGAAGTTACATCTTCTTCAAATTATGATTATTCAAGTACTTCTACACACCAAAATCAGTTCAACAATAACACTACCCAAGGAGAACAGAAGCACCAAGGTACAAATGTTGAAAAGATGAGTCACCTCATTGTCAAATATCTGTACCAGCCAGGCTAAGCAAAATCCTGGATATAAGTAACTAGGTGACACCAATTGCATTTAGAAGATTGTTAATTATACAGTTACAGTTCCCCTGCTCCCTACACTTCTTGTCAGTGCCAGACCAAATCCATGCTAAGTCTTTAGTAGAAGACTTGTCATACAGCCCTCAGGAAGTTCCCAACTCAGCAAGTCAGGTCAGAAGCCAGGTACTCCCCACTTACAATGAAAGCAGAATCCAATTCCATTCCAAACCCCTCAAACACCACACCCACCACTTACAAAGGACACAATAAAGCTGAGAAAAGATGGTCAGATCTAAAAAAAAAAAAAACCAAACCAAATCCCAGAAAACAACCAAGGGAGCATCACCCACTTCTCTCCATCCTGACCTCTCAAATACCTTCTCTACAATAAATATGCGTAATTCTAATTACTCCTCAACAAAAAAACCCATAAAAATAAAGGATGCTAAATACACTAGAGGAGAAAGCTCACTAGTGATGTTTGGGTTTTCAGCCTGTCAGGGAATCCTCTGGCCTCCCAGGAAAAGACATCAAAGAAGTTAGGCTTTAAGTATCTGTTTCCAGCTGATTCCTTTAAAGAAGACTTCTTCTGATCTTACTCTGCTCAAACAGACTTCAGCTGGTTTAACAGCTCCAAGCAGCCCACATGTTTCTCAGCTAACACCAATTATCATACCTGCTGATGGGAAGAACCTCCAGCTGGTTTTCACTTTTATAGCTAACTGGCTGAATATTTAAGTTGTTTCAAAAGAACGTCCTCCCTTAGCAGAGAGGCACGAAGCCCTTCCACACACCTGAAAAAGTTAACCACAACAAGCAAATAAATAGAAGTAGGCTGTTTCTGGAAGGACACCAGGGGACTGGATACCAATCACAGAATCACTAAAGGTGGAAAAGACCTCTAGGATCATCGAGATCACCTCAGAGGGCTGGCAAGAAATTTCTCCCTTCTCATCTGTACCTTTTGCTTCTCTTATGAACTCTGTGGTACTGAGTTTCTCATTGTGCCATTTCTAGTATTATCCCTGTACAGTGTAATGCTGCAGAGATGTGAAATTACCCAACAAAGCAAAGCAAATTACCTGCAACAGAAATCTCTGACTAAATCAAGCTTACATAAAAATTCCCAAGAGTGAAATTAGCTCCTGAAGAACTCAGCACTACCAAACACAAGGTGCTGTACTGGTTTGTGCATCTTCACACTGCACCGTGGTGTGAGCTCACTCTCAGCTGGACATATCAGACTTTGCAGCACCAAACTGAAAAGTATCCCCTGCTTTTCTGGCAAGTAAGACCAACACATCCCATTTTCCCTTCTTTCCAACTGACAGCCTAAATTAAAGTTAACATGACATGACCAGACCACCAGAGACACGTAATGAGATCAATATCTGACTGTTAATAAAAATGATTATGGGTAAAACCAGGAAGGTTCATAAGCTGAAGCCAAGCACTTCATTAGCAAGTGAATCAATTAAGCTACATGTCTCTGTTAATTTGGTTTAAACAGGGCACTATTTGCCAACACAGTATGCAAAGTATAAGGAAAAATACTGTTCATACCAAACAATAAATATAGCACAAAGAAGTAAATTCACTGTGAGAAACACTATTTTTAAAATACATTTACTTCTAATAATAAAGAAACCATTTCTTTTTCCTTAAAATCATGGATTTAACATTCATTTCACACTTCAAGTAATAGCAAGAGATTTCAGCATGACTTATGGTGGTGCCACTCTGCAGAAATATACCTCAGACACAAAAGGAACCAGAAAATCCTGCAGATGCACTGAGCTATTGTTAAACCAACTAGGAGTAATCTTACAAATTTATTTACAGCTGTGATAGGAAAAAGCAAGGCTTCTCCTCAGTACTGCTGTGCTACAGCGACAGAGTTAGTCTCTTGGGGCTTTCATTCATACACTGCAGGAATACAGCAGTATTCAGCAGGAATGCTGTTCCTTTTCCATGTCCTGTCATGGTGCCAGCAGGTGCCATGGCCTGGCAGTGTCCCCACCCTTCCCTCACCCCCAGAGCCTCCCCACTGTGCTCTGGGTCAGTAACAGGGAAATTCTGTGGTGCTGGAGCACAGATCAGCAAAGCCAGTCCAACAGTGCCATCTACCCACCACGCTGTGCAGCTGGAGCTGCTCTCACACCAAGGGTTTCCATTTAACAGCAACTGAAGTCAGAAGTGATGTCAGGGTTTTCACTATCCCTGCAGCCCGGACATCTCCTGTGTTTGAGGATGGGCTCTTGAGAGCTCAGCACTTTAACCTGCTGAGTGAACACTGACACAAGTGCAGTCCAAGTCTTAATTGTAGCAACGAGCTTGACTTTACTATTTCACTAAGTTTTCATTTTGAGAGAGACTGATCTGAACCCACAACAGCTGCACACCCAGCTAAGAAGTCACCTTCTCTAAGGAAAAGAGACAATTTGTCAAATCTTCTCTCCATGCACCTGTGTTTCCATGGAAAACCTGGATAATTCATCTCTAATAAAACACCACACTTGCCAATATCCTACAGTCCCCCACCTCA
Organism: Nicator chloris; assembly: GCA_013400495.1. Taxonomy (NCBI): domain Eukaryota; kingdom Metazoa; phylum Chordata; class Aves; order Passeriformes; family Pycnonotidae; genus Nicator; species Nicator chloris. The sequence goes on from WAAE01002827.1 coordinate 7,514, forward strand.
TGGAGAATTTTCAACTTGACAAGTTGGCTTAGAAGTTTGAGGTCAAGGATGTTGTCATTTGATTCAGCATGATCTGAATATGAATGCTTAAGCATACTTGGCTAGAACCTTTCAGAGTTATTTCTGATAGAATTTATCTGGCTTCAGATGTCATTTATCTTATATTATTCCATTCAGATATTTGTGCTAAAAACACAGCAGAGAAAAGTGGAAAGAAATCAATTGCTGGGACAGTCAGTGACCCTACACTTCTATCCTCTGTGCTGGGAGAAGGCAAGGACCTCAGACCTGTTAATACTGTTGTCATCTTAACTCTGAAGTTCCTGGGGAGGGACTCTGGATAAGGAAAAAGAAAGATGAAGTAGAGGCTGGAATAAAAGTGATAGTCTCTGGACCTGTTACTAACAAAAACTACTGTTTATTAAGATAGTAAGCAGTTTTCCAAACTTTCCAAAGCCCTTTGTCCACCACTAAAGTTATTATAACTACGTTCAGGAAGAGACTGGTTTTTTGACATTAAGTGCCAAAAACTCATGTCCTAACTGACAAATGTTAAGACAAGTTTCAGAGCACTTTTGGGTTGAAAAGAGACTTTTAAATACCAATTAGAGCTGAAAACATTCCACACCAGCATCTGCTGGGGATGTACCACAGGAGCAAATGTTCATCACTGATCCAAGCTGGGTGTGCAGTAGTTACAGAGAGTTCACTGGTGTGCTCACAGGAACCTGAAAGCTGGGGAAAGGTGTCATTTTTGTCCAGACCACAGCCCCCACCATGCTACTGCACTCTCCCTGTAATTTCTCTCCATCTCTGAGATATCAGTTATACTATATATTCATATAATTATGAGGTAAGTACAAGGAAAGGTTCTGCAACAATATTTTAAGAAAAAAGGAAGCTAAGAAATTCTCAAAAAATTAGAACTAGATGAACTATACACCATTCTTCCCAGAGAACACCAAGGGTGATGGAATGTCTCAGTGAGCCCCACAAATGCAGGAATTTTAGCTGCATGCAGGATGGGTAATTTTTCAGTGGAATTCAACACACAGGAATGATCAACGCAGTCAGGATGCCAAATTGTTTCATCCATGTGGTAAGATCCAAAAATTATCTCCTGTGTCATTTCTCATTTCATTTGAGCACTCATTTTAAATTTCATTATGCTTTCTGAAGCTTTGGGTTTGCCAAAACAAACAAACAAACAAACCAAATCCAACCAAACACCAAAACAAAAACCAAAAAGCCTGAACATCTACCAAAACCCGCCTAACTTCTTCACATTTCAATGCAAATCCCCTGGTTTCAAACCCATACTTATCTTTTTCTGTTTTAGCAGAAAGCAATTCATCCCAAGCAATCCAGATCTCTCAACTCTGCGTTAGAGAATACAAATCAGTTTTTCCAAGCAATCACATTAAGATGATGTAGTCATGGGAATTAGAGAGTGCATTGCTGGCAATCATTATACAATTAAAAAAGGCTTCATCATGTGTGAAAGGATGTTTGTGCTCAGTATTGAACAGCTGCAGGTTATGGGATCTTGTGGAGGCACAGAGAAGCTGACTTCAGTTGTGGGATGGATTCCTAGGGGTGCATCTCCTCCACTCCAGGCCCCACTGGGATCTGAGAAATGCTCATCAGGCCTCAGCCCTGACAAACTGCACTTGGACTAAGCCCTTCTTGAGATAACACAAACACTGTCTGTTCCCAGAACTAAGAGGTGTTAAGTGAGAACTTGTCTTTTAATAACCTTTGAAACTTTTTTCTTGCCCAAATAACAACTCAACTGAAATAGTATTTCTGTTATGGAACTTTCAAAGAAACTTACAAACTCAAATTGTGCCCAGTATGGAAAAGTACTATCATTAAAGTCCACTCTACTGGTCCTGTAAACAGCAGTCCAAAGTAAAATACTTTTGAGCTCTCAATTCCCAGAAAATAAGGGGCTCGTGTGTATGTCTCAAACACCAATAACTAAACAGCTGTGGAGCTAACCAAGGACTGTTGGTAATAACAGACAAAAATTGCTGGTAATAACCAGGGACTGCTGGTATTAACACACTGTGAGGAAGAACAGGATGTGAGGAAGAACAGGATGTGGCTGGTGAAGAGGGGCCAGGCACACGTAGGGCATTTGTCCATGAGAACAAACCACAACATCCCCCAAGGAACGAGGGGAGGATGTTGGCATGGACTACAGGGTGGGATTACTACCACCAAAAGCCCCCAAACCCTCCAACCCATTTCCAGAAAGGCCTGAAAGAACAGACTGCACATGGTAACTAATTTACATGGGGCAGAGAAACCTCTCCATAGAAAGGTATCCCCACCCCAAGCCCAGGGGATGCCCCCAGGACCCTGGACATGTCATTGGTCAGACTGACGCAGTTGGATCAACACTGAAACCAGGACTGGTGCTCCCTTTTTCTCTCTTTCTTTAATTCATCTCTCCCTCTTTAATTCCTCTCTTCCCTTTCACCCTATCCCTTTACCCAAAACTTACTGCTGTGTGCTTAGATAGTAGGTTAGAGACTAACAGACCAATTTCCAAGCCAAGTGTGTAGTTTATTAATAAAACTTTCACACTCTCTGACTTTTGTCATTCCTTTTGACCAATAAGCATTTAGAAATCTTAGATGCTTTCTTTCCTTTAGTCTGGGTTGTCACAAATCTGGCTAAAAAAGACATATCAAGGCTCTGCTGGTCCAAACATCAACATGAGGTAAGTTAACTGGCCTTGTGAGAGAGATGTTGATCAGATTAGGAAACAGGGATACCAGCAATAAACTCAGAAATACCACAGGACATTCAAAAGATGGGTTGTGGAACAATGATTCAAAGGCTACACACCACATAAAATTTGTAATAAGGGTACTCTTAGGTATTTTCTGCAGGAGCACTGAGAAAGAATCCAAATACATTTGATGGAAACTCAGCTCCAAAGTACAAGGCCTTGGCTGTACTCAGCACTGTGGGCAAGTGAAACTGATAAACCTCAGAGAGAAAGTATCAGTGGAATATTTCTGCATCCATACACTGTTTTAAACAATGAGAACAAGAGATGCTCGTCCCTTTGAAGTGACCTTGCTTAAAGAAGATAGCAACTATTACCATTAATAACTACTGACATCTCTCTACATTCGACAGGTAATTGTGAAACATTATTTTAATTAGGCAACTATAATGAAAAACAGAAAAAGGAAAAACAAAGTCTCAATCAGTGGCAAGCCAAGGGAAAGTTATTTGTCTACTGATTATGATGAGGCAGAAGTAACAACCTCAAATTTTAAACACCACTTTCTAATCAGTACCAAACCCTACCCCACCAAGCAAAGAATGTGTTACTCTGAGGAAGCTTTGGTCTTTAAGATAAAAAGCTGACACTCTAAGCACAACCACACACTAAGGGGTTCCCAAACCCTTCTGCTACCTAAGTTTGAAGTCACTGAAGACATCTACTGCAGAACTGACATATGAGCCTGTTAAATAGTTCAACTTCCCCTTTTATCCTGCCCCACAGATCTGCTCTGGGGTGCTACATCTCATTCTAGATTACAGAGGGTGTTTACCAGGCAAGGAGAAGACTGTAAAATTTTCATAGTTATAAATTATCCTGAGACATGGCTTAGTGGGAACTTAATGCTCATTCTACCAGGTGAGGAACACTACCACCTTTTACACAGCAGACAAATCTCTGTGTCCTATTGCTTTATGCTGTTATTTCCAAAATTGTACTGCTCCTGCACAAGCAGGAAAAAGGGAACCATGGGATGTGGGATGTGCTGCCAATACAGACAGAGCTTGCCATGGACTATGCATGTGAGTACCTTACTTGTCACTCCTTAAAGAATTGGGAACTGAAAGTACTCTCTGGACTCCACCCTAGGTTTAAGCAGGTTTAAAGTGGCCTAATTGTTCTCTCCTAAAAATATTTTCAGTTTTCATGTTCTTTTTAAGAGATGCACTACTGACTAAACTGTAGACAATGGGCAGGTACAAGACAAAACTATGAAAAAATATTGGAAACCACTACTTAAAAAAGCAGAGGAAGGAGGGTAGTGAGAGGGGAAAGACCACAGTATAACTCTTAAAATGGGCAAAACCAAAAGTCCTTCATGCACAAGAATTCACATTACAAATGTCAGATACAAATAACATCCCTCTGCCACAGCTCCTCAGGGACAATACTTACCTAAGTATCAAGTCTCTACAGAAACTTTTCTTTCAAAACGAAAAAGCAGCAAATATCTACTGGCATTCAGAAGTGGCACTTTTTAAAATTTCTATCCAAAGTTCACATTTCTCATTGTGGAAGCAGTGGTAGCCATGATGCTGATGTTTAGGCTTTAAATGAATGACATGACTCTTACAAGAGGAAGGCCATACCTTATATAATGGACGCCGGACATCAATGGGACAGTTCTGTATGACTTCATCAACCACATCCGAAATGGATTCCATGAAATCAGGGTTAGCAAACTACAATCAAACAGAACAGGCATTAGATTTTTCATCCAAAGAACAGAGAAATAAAAAGGCAGAAATAAGACTGTGGAGAGACTTTATAATAGGGGAGAAGTAGGAGGTTCAAGTCTTGCTCACCACTTATTTTACATTAAAACAAACACTTCTCTACAGGGGTAATGAGAATTTCTTTTTTTGCTGAGAAACTCAGAATCTCTTCCTTGGTCAGAAATTCACTGTTTACAATTTATGCACTATGCACTTTTATTGCCTGCAAGATGAGTTTGAGTTCTCCTGCAATATCAAACACACTGTTACCATGCACTGTGGTCCTGCCTTTCCTTTCAAGCAACAGTAAAAACACCAGTGTGCAAATCAGAATGTTTGCCTGCAAAAAGATTTTTAATGCTACTAAAATAAATCAGTTGAATTCCCACCAAAAAGTCAGATTTTTTTCCCATGCCCAGGAAGTATCTAATGTTCAAAAAAGCATAAATAGTCTAAGGTTTTGAGTGAAAGCCCCCATCAATGCAAACATGCACAGAGTGCTAATGTCAATTTCTGCATTTATAAAACTGGAGAGTCAAGAGTTGCTAATGCTAGAAAACAGTCTAGTGGAAATTTTCCAGTTAAAACCTAACATATGCTTTAAAGAAAATAACTGGTAATAGCCCATGGTTTTTTCCTTTCAGAGGTTAAACTCTGAAAAATTAATTACCTAGAAGTACACAGGATTTACATTCAAAACAAGATGAGGTATCTACATGGATGAACGAATAACAACAGTCAAAAATAACAAGTATACACTGAAGTGAGAGAAAATTAGCAAAGGAAGTTGGCTTGGAGTTCAGGAGCCCTAAGAATGATGGGGGCACTCTCCAAGAATTCAGGCTAACTTCCACAGGGAGAATTAATCATGCAAGAAGCAAAAACATGAAGCTACATAAATCAAAAGTGAAGCTGCTGCACACTGAGTTTTCATCTGAATGGACTACAGCCTGAAAACTCCTGAGCTCTCCATAAAGATATTGATAAAACAGCAGGGAAAAAGGAATAAGTAGAAATATCCCAGAACAGGGACAAGAGAACTGAATGTAAAATTGCAGTCTGCCAGCCAATATGATATGGCTGAAGAATGGCAAATAAAATATCTAATTTAAAAAGTAGAGAAATAATCTGGATAGCCACAAACCCCAAGACCTAACTTCAGGAGTATTAAAGACTTCAGAACAAATTCTGTAAACTGAAAACAGAAAAAGATTACAAGACAGCTTTACCAAAGCCAGCTTCTACCTAGCAAAGTTGCTACCCTTTCAAGTGAGGAAATAATGAAACTCAACAAGAAATTCTCCTTGGATGTAGTACACATCATCTGTTATGATTTTCTTGTCTAGGAAGTCAGTTCAGGTTTGAGTGTTTTTTTCAATATAGAGTCAAGAAACCACCAAGAAATGAAAAAAAAAAATGGAAATTGGTCCTTTATCCCATTCCCAACAGTCTTTTTAGAGACTATGGAAAGAGGAGGTCTTAAAACTATGTCTGACATGGGATTCAATGCTCCTCTGTTAAATCACATTGCTAAACAGCAGGGAAGAAAAACTCTTTAGCCCAGAGATTTAATATTGACAGAAGATCAGATGGCTACAAACTGACCATGGAAGATTAAAGCTGGAATTCAGACAAAAGGTGGCAGAGAGAAGCTTTTTAATATTCTTCCAAGGAGGAAAAAAGGAAGCTTCACCAGTGTTGATGTGGATTTTAATAAACATTTTTAACAGTATTACAGACTAAGGGTGTCTGCATAAATTCAACCAAGTGTGCAGGAATGGAGAGGACCTGTATTAAAACCTGAATCCTTCCTCTCAACAATATCCTGAAGCTCACTCCAACTGAACTACCAAAAATCAGACAGATGAGGTACAGAAATCATTCCCAGAATTGTACACACACCTTATGACCACACCAAGAGAGATTTCAACAGACTTCCTTTAAGGATAAATTTATCATCCATGCCTTACAAATTGACTCAGTAGCAAAAGTCTGCATTCAATACTTAGAGTATCATCAATGCCATGCTTAGTAGCACCCAGAGGGATCGGCAACATGCAAAGTATAAAGGCAGACTTGTTTAAACTGATGCTGTAAGAAAGTGGAAAATACTATACAGAAACTGTGAATTGAAACAATTTCTTCTCAAGTTCAGATTGCCTTCAAAGGAATAGAACAAGATCTTTCAAAAGTCAGACGGGACATCAGAAAAACAATTTCTGCTGTGCTGAAGTTACCTGTGAGTGCACCTGGCTTGTGTTCAGGAGACTCACCGGCCCCTCACCGCCACGGGATGGCGCCCAGGCACCGGGAATGGCACAACACAACACAACACAGCTATTCCCGGCTCTTACCTCGGGATGGAAGAAGATCTCGGGCCCGAGGAACCTCTCGTAACCAACATCTATAACAAACTTGGTTTTGTTGATGGCGTTGACGCCCGTGTATTGTTTGATCCACTTGCGAGAGTCTCCGTCGTACTTGGCAAATTCCTTCACTATGTCGGGGCAAATGTAACAGTATTTCTCCTGGTAAGAAACACCAGGCGTTAAAAATAGCTGAAATCATTAGGACATCACTGAATTTAAGCTCAACACAATCAGAAAAGAAAAATGTGAGCATTTTTACAGATGGAGCTGTTCAAGGGACTTTCTCACCCACATCACCACTGAAGCCTCAGCCCCACAAGGCACGAGGCCCATTTGCTTCCAGAGGGCCGCACACGCTGACTCGGCTACATTTGCCTCCCTCAAAATGCAAACATCACCAACAGTAGGTCTGTGACAATAAAGAATTTCAAGGGCAAGCTTTCACTGCAAGAGCAGGCCCACACAATCACCCAATTTTTTTTTTTTTTAAATTCTATTACAAAGCAGATTTTAAACAACTCCAAAGTTTAAAGGCTGATTTAATCTGCAGAACAGACTCACTCCAAACAGTCTAGCATGAATATTTTCTTTTTCTTTCTCCATCCCCCACTCTTGAATGGATAAACCACCAGAAGCTGGTGTAATTATAATACACTGCCTACATTTGCATTTTAAGAGAGCCACTGGCAACTCGCTAGAGCCAAAAATTTAGCTCACTGAGATTTATTATGTATTTATTAAGAGATAAAGGAGGGTGTACCTTTATGGCTTTTGCTGTCTCCAGAGATTGTTCAGGAGGAATTCCTACCTCCCTTTCCCTTAGAAGCTGTTGAATAAAGTAAGTAATATCTCTACCTGCAATAGGAATATGTTTGATGCAACTTCCAATTACATAGCCTTCTGCCTATGTAGGAGGAGAGGAAAAGACATGTTTAATGGGAAAACTTACTGTGTATCAATAATTAACATTCATTTTTATAATACTCTGATTTTCTATTAAAAGTAAAATCTTGAAACTGTAAAATCACTCTAAAAACATGCACCCCACTGCAAAGTGGGTATAATTTTTATTTCAAGACCTTGATTACCACAAATAAACAGATGCTGACTATCTAACACAGATACACAAGTGATAAATAGTCTTGTACACATTAGTCAGATCCAATGGTTCCTTTAAGGCATCATCAGAAAAGCAAATGCAATATAAATAAACTACCTGTGTTCTGTTTGAGAGTGAAAAATTAATAGAAAAAAGTATAAAATTAAATTTCTTAGACAATAAAAATCAAATAGGAATAGAAAACTCAAACAGAAGTAGAAGTTTACAATAAGCACAAAAAAATAAGAAATCTACTTGCTGAATTATTTTAGGATGCATTTACTGAAAACATTGGTATTGCTGAGCCATATTATTTCTTCCCTTGCTTTTTTCACACTTCTCAGAGCTTCATGCAGTAAATGCTGTTTGTTCTCAGCACTGCCCATATGACAAAATGCTGAGAAGATCACATTAACACCAAAATGCAAGATGAAGTTAAAGGGAGTCAAATTTCGTTTGATTTTCATTTCTAATATATCTGATTTCTAATATACCTGATCATTCAAGGACACAGTATGGTTCAAAAAGACACCAAATGACATCAATGGATGTCAGCATGCACAGATAACTCTGTATTTTTAACATCCTCACATAACTAAACTGGTGAGATTGATCACGTATAAGAAGAGGTACTTATATAAATTTGTAGTTGTTTCCACATAAGCAGAGTGGAAACAATAAAATACAGTAAGTCACATAAAAAGCACACATTACCAGGAACATTAAACAGTCAAAATGCAGGCTGTCAGAAAGGTTAGGACATTTCTTGTCAGACACTGTTGGCATGCAGGAGCATAAAACCCATGATAATCATTGATATTTATGAGACTTGAGTAACCAAAGGTAAGGTTTTACACAGAAACAGCCTTTTAAAAGCTGGATTGATGGTTCCTTGCTGTGACCTTCCTGTAGCCCGCAAGCTGAATTAATACATAATGAAATACATACTTTTGCAAGGAAAGAAGTCCCAAACAACCCTAAAAATTTCAAAGTAAGGTTTCATTTGACACTTATTTAAATTGATAGTAAACAAGGCCTGTCCAAAGCAGTGCTGATTTCAAAGTGCATCCTGGTACTTACCACGGGGATGACATGGGTCACTCCGTCACCACTATCGATGACAATTCCAGTCAGAGTCCTCTCCCCAACCTGCCGTGACGTCCAGGAGGCAGCTAAGGCCAACACTGCCTACAGCACACAGAGTTTATATTTAGAAGCAGGCAGAGTGTTCTAATTTACACTCTCAAAAAGTACTGTTTCAAACATTTATGACACGTGCCTACCAAAGACCAAAGCACTGCAGTTATTTTGTACTTTAGAAGAACACATTCACTTCGTTCACCTGCACAGCAATGTAAAGTCCTGGGATGTTAAATGATTCAAACATGATTTCTGCAAGATATTCTCTGTTTTCTGGTGTGTTCAGTGGAGGCTCTGTCTGCAAAAACAAAGAGTTTTGAAAAAGCATCTCAATAGGATCCTGCTGTGATTAGCTTGGTATGGTAATCAAGCTTTAAAAATCCTCAGTGCATTCAAAATAAAAAATTACAAACAGAATTTAAACAGTGTTTGAAGCTTTTCAAAAGCAATAGCTGACCTGCACTAGCCTGCATCACAAAATTAACAGAATAGAATAGTTGTAATGCAACTTTAAAGATTAGTTTTCTCCTCCCAACCCAACCCAAACCCTCATTGCTAGAGAAATAAGACATACAGAGCAAAATGCTGAAGCAGAGCTACTTGTGCTTGGAATTGTATTTGGTTTTCCTCTTACAAAACTATTTCCTTACCAGCCCTCATTAACTCACCATTAAAAAATAGTGATCCTCAGGCTCAGCTCGAAGGTACTTGAAAATGACCTGCTCCATGAACCTCTCCATGAGGTCCCAGTCTTCAACAATTCCATGTCGGATAGGCCACTGCAACAGCAAAACTTGTCAGCACTGGATCATGCAAGGACAAATAAACCCAGCAACAGGAAGAGTCTGGGACCTCAGCTCACAGGTATCTTATCAAACCCTCCATCCTGACTTTAATTCAGCGGCATAATTCAAGATTACCTCCTGCTCCCAGGTACTTCCAAGCCCAATTCTACCTTGCAGGACTAGCAGCCAGAATCCAGACTCTAGTCCTGTTAGCTGTAGAACCGTGCTTTAACCTCTTTTTGTATAAGTTTTATCACTTATCAAGTTGAGAATCATACTTGGCTTCAATATGCCTTTCCATATTATAAAAAGAAATAAAAACCATATAGGCTATATATTTTTCAACGAAAATTTCTGGCAGGGATGATGTTTACATTTTGTTCAATGTTAAGAACACAGCTGACATTTAAGTAACACAGAAGGATGTATAAAATATGATTTTTTTCCACATAGTTCATAAGCCAGTAACGTTTTGTAAGTACAAGAAGTCCTTTACTAGGGTATGGAAAATATGATTCACAGAAAAGCTGCATTGAAGACAGTCCTTCACAAAACAATTCCCTGAAGCAAAAGTATCCAACACATTTCCCAGTTCATATGCCATGTTAAAAGGGTACACTTCTAGCAAGAATTTAAATATTCAGTGTATATGACTATTTTAATAGCTCAGAATTTTGAAAACTGAACAGCTGCACTGTATCAATGAATATTTACACAAACACCAAGCATACAAGACAGCACTAGTAAAACAGGTATCTAAAAAAGGGTAAAGCCATGAACCAAATCATGCAGTTTTTAAAAAAAAAAATACTTCTCAAAAAAAGCAAACATGTTTTGAATGGCTATCCAGAAATCCTAGAACAACATAAAAATGTGAGACTTGGGAAAGGTTGTCTAAGTCTCCTGAATGCTCACCTTTGTAGCATAGGTAGGTTTATCTATGGCTTCATCTCCTATGAAAAAGTCCAGATCATCAACACCTTTCATTACCCTCCTCTGAGCCTGGTCCCCCACTTTGGCCGACTCTCGGATTGCAATACCTTAAAATAAACCCAAAAAACAAATGAAAACAAAATTAAAACAGCTAAATACCAAGTGATGAATATTTATTTCCTTAAGGATCCTTTTCCAGAAATAAAAATTGGGATATAAAAAGCAGAAATCATGTAAATGATCTATTTCTCACTGCATCCTGCAGGATTCTGGTCACCCATCCCTCATTACTGTACATCATAATTCACAGAAAATACTGAAAATGCATTTTGTTACAGACTACAGCAGACACTAAACCTGTACAAGTGCAGAATTCCAGTAAGCAACATGATTTTCTGAGTTTTAACCCTAGAATAAAGAGGAAGAGCACAGAAGAAGAAAATAAACTGTGTATTCAAAAATAAGTATTGGAGTAATTATCCTGGTTGGTGAGAAAGAGGCAAGAGGGAGGGGAGAAATCAATTTGCAGTGCTACAGAGAAATCTTTGGAGACACTTATGTTTCCCATTAGCAGCCTGCAACTATCACTAAAATTATTAGATGATGGCTGCTGTAGGCAAGAAGATGAGACAGCAAAAATCAAATCTGGGGCAAGCTAAAAATAAAAATGGAATGAAGTACTGCCAAAACATAACCTTATTTATATAGTTTACCTTTAATAGGTCATAATCAGGATCTAAATAACATATAGCAGAAAAAGCAGAGTAGGCAGGCATCATCCACAAACACACCAAATACTACTAGCACCAAAAAATGACTCACAGGCAAACAATTCTTTTGGAAAAACATCTACCCCCCAATAGGTTTATATAAACTCAGAATTACTTAAATTCTGTTTTATACAAAACAGAATTTATAACAATTTCACAGGAAATCCCTGCTATCCCACCTCTTTAACTTAAGACATTGAAATCTTTAGCAGTGGTTTAGATTTCAAATTTTACAATACTTAAAATAGTGTGACTGTAAGCAGTACTGCAGCTACACCTGGAGAAGAACATGTGTTCCCTTCACTTCTTTGGCCACCAATTACCTTTATAATTTCCTTATCTTTATACTTTCAACCATGAGTAGCTACAAGGTAGTCTAGATGCATTAACAAGTAATTAATTGGCAAAGTTTACAAAAAGTAAAAAGCAGTGTTTAACATGAATGGATGTAACAGATGCCATTATAGATGTAAATACATAGTGCTACTATTAATATTTGAGAAACTACTAAGATGTCAATTAAAATCAAGAACACCAGAAAAGAAATTATTTCAGAGAAACTATTAAGATGTCAATTAAAATCAAGAACACCAGAAAAGTGTAACATTTTAAGCAAGTTTAACACTCACAAAAAAATTAAAGAGTAAATCTGTTCAACAAAAGCATGTTAAATGTGCAAGAACATTTTAATTGGTAAATACACACCCAAAAGGAACATTTTCTAATAGGAACAACTTTTTTGAACATTAAACTGTCTACAGTCCCAGACAATGTAAATAAGGCAGACACCACCTGCACTTCAGTACTTAATTTGATTGGGAGCCTTCCCCAGATTATCCAGGCTGTAACCATGGTGTCAGGTAGACAGGAGGTAAATTGCCTTCTGTCTACTCAAGAGTCCTGGCAGAAAAATAATGGCGATAAAAAGGAAATTGGACTGGAGTTCTCTTCATCTTTGTCATAGCAACCAAGAGCTGGTTTAATGAGCAAGAGTCCCAGCTAACTGCAAACAAGGAGCTCTGTTTAGCTACACTCCAGGCAAAGATGCTAACACGATGAATATCGCTTCCCAGATGGACACGGGACTACGATGGCTGAGTTGGGAGTTGGAAGCACGTCATTTAATCCTGGAAGTGCTCAGTGACAGCAGTGTATATTACAATTTGGAGGGACAAAAGAAATCAACTCACATGATGGGATAATGAACTGAGGTTCCGTATTTCCTGCGTAGCCAAGCTTCGTATACCTAGAAAGAAAAAAAAGATCACCAGGTCATTAGATGCACTTAGATGCAAAAACATGAAGAAAAAAATACTTTCAATTCACTCCACTTCTTAAAGCGAAGGTGAAACATGCATCGTGTGCCATGTCCACATTTCCTTAGTTATGCTTTCAAGTATCATCCTGCTAAAAAGAAAACTCGAAGTGGTAAATATTTTAGGTGTTAATTTAATTTTCAGACAACTTCAGCTTACAAATTTTGCTAATGTTATTCAGAACTATCAAGTCTGAAAACTCAACTCTTACTTTTTCCATCTTGTTGACCAGCTATGACAAAGGACAGGCAGGTCACATTGCATCCTTTGGTACAAATTAGGGCCTTGCAAACTTTACCCTTCAGTTACCATGACCAAAGAGAGCCTTAGACTTTATGTATTTGTTTAATAGTCTCAAATACAGGAAAAAAAAATACAGTGTCACAAGTATAAACCACAGCTGAGAACTCTTGTTACAATCCTGATACAATTCCCTTTCAGGCCTCTAACAAACCATTCACTTTGTCACAGGTATAGTATCTGTGTGTGATAAAAGACAAATACTACATCAAAGCCAGCCTGCACTGATGAAATGCTTTAGAAATGAGCAGCAGATGGTACGAAGCATTGATAATTTCTTTCAATATACATACAATATCTATTTTAACAAGTAAAAGATCAAGAGGAAAAAAGAAAGGGGAAGAAAAAAGTACAGAAATTTTCACATTAAACATAAAAATTTCTAGGGGTGTTAGTGGCTGCAAGCTACTCCAGGTCTTTAGCAACTAGAAATAATTAACATCCCAGACTATGAAAAACCACTCCATTTCCTGGGGAGGGAAAAAAAGAAAAAACTCCACAATAACAACAAAACCCATATGAGAAACAGTGTTAAAAGAAAAGCCAACACAACTAAATTGGTTGAATGCTTGCAGAGACTGATGTAATTCTTGAATATTGCCATAGCAGCATGATTTGAGGTAACCAACATTGTTCACATCATTTTTACACAAAAAACCTAAAGCCATGACATTCTTAAATGAGACCAATCCCTGTCTAGGCCCTAAAGTGAATTTAAAGTCTTTGTCTGCATCCTACTCTCAATATTTGCAAACAGTATTATGCCATGGCCAAAGCAGAGGGTTTGCAGCTTCATTAGCAGCTTGAAAAGTAGGTTCCTCTTTACAGAGTATTAGGTATAAAAATACTCATTAAGAATCACAGTGTTCTTAGATAAAGGAATTAATCTAAATTGAATCATCAATGACCTTGGAACTTAAATATTTATATTTCAACTTCTCTTCAAAGCTATAGCTTCAATAGACTTCAAACAATAGTTAAAAAGCCATTCCCCCCAAGGCTAAGAAGACTTTGTGTTTTGGAGGCAAGGGCTTGTTGGGTTTTTAATCATCATTATAGACATATGCTTTCAGTCTAATTCAAATTGTTTATGCACATTTGCTGTGGCTCTCAGAAAAACATAATCAGGATGTTAAATTAGATAATGTTAAATTCCAAAACACATGCAGAAGCATACTACTGGTCAAAATTCTTTTTATTATTATTATTGCATAGATTCTTCACATTTTAGAATGAGGCCTACCTAGGGAATATTGTTAAAACAAGCAACAACAGGAGTTCCACTGGGATTTAAGAAAAGGCCACTTCCTCTTATTTCTCTCTCTGAAATGAATCATGGCTAAATGAACATAATGAAAACCAAGGAAAACATTTGTTTGTTTAAAAGACCTAGTTTCAAGACTTAGAAATGACAATGAGGCAGAAACATTATGAAAAAAAGCCCTTCAAGCCTCAGTGACAAAAACCAAAGGCAATATCTACATACACATATATGTAAATACATATATATACTTCTTATGCAATTTTTATATATCTGTGTGCATGAATAAATTATAAGGTTCTTGCAGTCTAACCAGAACTCATTTCTTAAACTAAAGTCTGCCCAAGAGGTGAGTTCAGTTTGCCATCTTTTCCCCCCCCAAAACACATGCTATACTCACACCTACTCACAGCATTAAAAAAAGAAAACACATGCTAAAAGTCAGTTTGGGCTACCAGTCTTCAAGAGCTTTACCTTCCCTCTGCAGAATGGATCAGATCCCCCTACTAAAGTAACTTGTAAAGTTACCAAACCCCTCAGTAGTCTACAGATTCATTTTTAACCTGGGCTAATTCACCTAGTGAAAAAAATTAACAAATAAGTTTATTTCTCCAAATAAGTATAATGAAAAAAATTCTCTTCAAAGAATTCATCTCACAGAAGGTAACATATGGAAAGATTTCTTTTGCATGCCATTAATCCATGAAAGGCTAATACTAAAACTAAGAGAATAACTAAATTCTCAGTTCAATGGTGAAGCATATAAGCAGAAAACCAAAATCT
The DNA here is from genome assembly GCA_013400495.1 of Nicator chloris. Lineage (NCBI taxonomy): Eukaryota > Metazoa > Chordata > Aves > Passeriformes > Pycnonotidae > Nicator > Nicator chloris. The sequence goes on from WAAE01002827.1 coordinate 22,788, forward strand.
GTTTAAAAAAATCTACTTAGGATCAAACAAGAGACATACTGGAACAAGCAGTCACATTTCAGGTGTTTTTGACAAAACTAAATGGAAGGAAAACTCAAATTTTTCCCAAGACCACTCAGGAGGAGAAGGAAAATAGATTATGCAGTTGTGCTGCTCTTTGCTATCCAGGAGGCTCAGGACATGCCAGACCTGGTCCAAGATCTCTGTTCTGCTCGGCAGGACTCAAACTCATTCCACCTTTCAAGGGTACATTAAAGTGTTTGGATGAGCCATTTCCAGGATCTCCTACAGAAAATACTGCCTTTCCTACATGATATTTAAATATTCACTGACCGGAAAGGCTCTGGACTCCAACAGTTACAGAGGTTACCTGGTCTCCAGTCCCTTCTCCAATGAATATTTAAGCACCTAAAACACAGTTTCCTTTCTCCTGAGCTACAGCTTTGCAGACTAATCGTAATGCAACATCTTGTGATCTGTAAAATTACAGAGACAGCCGTAGGGGAATCTGTAGATAATCAGTATTCTAACTTAATTTCATTAAAAGCAGCAATTTGTTGCCACTGAGATAGGAATCTACTGGAAACTGGCCAAAATATAGGATACTGCACTAAAAATTAGCAGAAAACTGATCCAATATACTAAGGCTATTTCATCCAAGGAGATTTGGAGGACTAGTCATTTTTTTTTAAATCTCTGGAAATTACATATTGTTGAAACAAGCAATTTCTAAAAATAGCGTGGTCTCTTCCATACTGTTCTGACCAGGTGATGAGTTTGTACACAAGCCAGTTTCACAAATTTTTGCATGAGGATTGGTCATCCTAAACCCATTCTCTTCTGAGGTCCCACCAAGACGGAAAAACTTACATCAAGAACTGACTCCAAAGATATATAAATGGACGGCACTTGGAAGCAGATGCTGCACCCTTAAGCACTTTAGAGAAAAGAGATATGTTCTGGAAAATTCTTCCCAAAGCATGAGAACAAATCACAAACTCAAGCAGTTGTTTTATCCATCTGAAAACACAAGACATCCAATTTTTCTCTGTACAAGTATGCAAAAGAGCAAAGCCCAAATGCGACTATTTTAGCATCTGATCACTCTCTACTGCTTTTTTGGTCCACACCTTGAAAACAATGTGTTACATTCACACACACAAAAAAGAAACCTCTGAAAAGATAAATATGACGTGATTAAAAATAGCAGAATGCTTTGAGAAAGTCCTGTAAACAAACAAATAACCTCTGTAAATAGAACACTTTCTCTGACAGCTAAGAGGCTGAATAACCAGGCTACTGCTGCCAGAACACCTGTGATGCCAGGCTGCCATGGCAGACTCTATTATCATTATTACAAGTATGTCTGAGGAACTCGGAACACCAGTTCTTCACAAAGATTTGGAAAAGCACTTTTGAAATCGAGGGAGGGGAATGAAGAAGACATGAAGGAGAAAATATCAAATAGAAAAAAAATCTATTTTGTCTGCACAATTTACCCAAGAGCACCAGCAGCCACTATAAGAATAAAGAATACAGTAGAGCCATTGGGTTTCTTGAGGAAGTCTAGTACTTTGCAGGACTGAAGCCTGTGATTATAAACAACAGTTAATTAACTCAAGCTCCTTGAAGATCCAAGACCCAGAAAAGCAATTACAATAATGCCTGTTCACATGTCTGACATGTGATGAGCAGAGGTAATACTTGGCTAAAGCAACTCACTAGGCATCAGAAATATAGTAAGAGAGGGGAAACATAGCATGTTCTGAGGCTCCAGGTATCTTTAATAGCAACATCATCAAAAAACACAGTAAGCTTCAAGTTTTAAGACCCAGTCCAGCTCACTTCTCCCAGAAATCAAGTACTTATCTCTAAACTCATCTGCAAGACTTTGCCAAAGTACTTTTTCTTTACTAAAAAGGAATGGCTTCAATAAATACACCCAAACCAGAAGCACTCCTCTGTTTCTGCAAAAACACTGAAGAGAGGTATTTTAAGACACCTTTGTTTTGCCCACCCACCTACTGCAGTTCTGATGTCCTACAGCTAAATGCCAATTAATAAAACTAGTTATGAACTTGAAAGCTATTTAAAACAGCAACACAAAAAGGCCTGGTAGTCCTAAGAAACTAAAAATAGCATGCCCTTCTCCACAAAGAGTGACGGCAATGTCACGAGGATCACGAGGAGAACCTCACACAGAGAAAATCAAGATGTAGTGTATCAAAATTGCACTACATCAAGTCATTTGCAAATACTAATGGAAGAGATTATAGCAAATTAGTAACTATTTCTGCAAGATTTGTGAATAAAGAGTGAATGGTTTATGGCAAAGGAAGTTCAAGTCATCTATATCCCACAGACTAAAGGAACATTATCCTGCCCTGCTATAAAAATTTGTTTCTCACTGAAGGTCTGTAACTATTTTTTATACACCTGTTCTTACTTTTTTTTTGAGGAATTCTGGCATTTTACAGGACTGAGGCATGTGGCTGCACATAACAGTAAGACAGTCCCTTTATGCACAAAACAACAACAAACCCATTCTTTTAACAAAACTTCTTAAAACCCCTTACATGAAAAAAAAAATTACTGGCTGGGCAGAACACCTCATTCAGTACCAGAGATTTAAGTAAAAAAGTGTATTTGATATACACAATGTCCCACAGTGCATGTCTGCATATACCTTTCCCTTTCTGATATGTTCTTCCAAATTTTTTATCTGAAAGCCCTTTCATGAATAATTTGAATGAACTGTTTGAAGCTTGTAACCCAAAGTAGATTCATTCTAACAATAAAAAGGTTTTCAGCCCACACAGAGGAAAATTCCAGACTGTGTATCAATGAGTCAAGCTACTTCTTCTGGCTGCTTTTGTTCAGACTCATTTCATCCTGAATTCTGCAAGATAACTTATTTCACATTCAGTAGTTTCTTTGCTGAAAAGTCTTCCATTTTTGAGTGCCCTGCAGCAAAGTCAAGCACAAGTCCCACCAGGAGAGACATCATGTTGTCTCCTGTAAATGAAGACCACTTGGAGGCATTGAAAAACAAATGTGGAACATGTGGGGACTATCCAAACCCTTCCTGCAACAAAACAATATACATGTCGGCCCCCCCCCCCACACNCTGAATTCTGCAAGATAACTTATTTCACATTCAGTAGTTTCTTTGCTGAAAAGTCTTCCATTTTTGAGTGCCCTGCAGCAAAGTCAAGCACAAGTCCCACCAGGAGAGACATCATGTTGTCTCCTGTAAATGAAGACCACTTGGAGGCATTGAAAAACAAATGTGGAACATGTGGGGACTATCCAAACCCTTCCTGCAACAAAACAATATACATGTCGGCCCCCCCCCCCACACAAAACCCATCAGCTTTACCCATGCAAGCACTAAAGAGATTTTAGAGATTCTACTTCAATTATTATTCTTTGAAAAAACACAATAAGCAATGTCATATCCTTATTTCTTTTGTGCAACTATTGGCCAGCAATATCTACTGCTAGTGTAACACTGGAATTTCTCCACAAACTGAAAGCCAAGGGGCTCTCCTGCAAAAGGCAGCTTTGGCATTTAATCCATTTTCTGAATTTTATAGTTTCTACTGTATCCTTTTTAAGGAACCACCTAGACGTCCCATTTCTCTCAAAACTACCAAGGAGTAATCATGTAATATCAATGGATCTGTGGAGAACAGATACTTACAACGTCTTCAGAAAATATATAGAAGAAACCTGTGAAACTACCAAGAAGTATCTAAAGAGCAAGGTAGAACCTGGGGTCTATTCTACTTCCAAAGTCTGCGGCTATGAATTCCAGTATTCCCCACTGAGGGAATAGAGCTGGTTTCTGGTAAGCTAAGGTATAAGCAGAAACAGGCAAAGATTTATAAAACTTTCATGACAGTTTAATATAGGCATATTTCAAAATGTGACACACTCTTTCAGGAGAAGGCAATGTGGCACCACAACACCGGAAAGTGCTTCCTGCGGTTACCTAGGGATTGGGGTTTCTTGACTTGGTTGGATTAGTTTGGGGTTTGGTTTTTTAAAGATTGTTCAGGAAATTTTAAAGATAACTTTCCAAGTATTAAAGAAATTAAAATAGCATTGCAAATTCCCTGCAAAGGAAAGGCTAAATTAATGTAATCAGTGACACCGAGTCTGACAAGTAAAGCTACTGCATTAATAGTTACTCATGGACCAGTGCTTCACCTCCTCTCCTCAGAGCTGTCTGTAACTGTTGGGCCAAAGGAAAGGTATTAATTAGGAAAAGCACACCACAAATTCATTATGACCTTCATTACAGCTCCCTCTGACACCTCCTCCCCCTGAGGCACAGCAGGACTGGATGCTGAATGGGTCTTCTCTAGCACAGAGAGGTAGGACAGACCCACTCCTGAAACGCCTCCCGAGCACAGCCCCTGCAGTTTAGAGTCACTCCTGCCCTCACAGACTTGAGTTACAAAACTTGTGGTTTGGTTAAGTACGGAATAAATCTCACAGTGATCCAAGAAAGGTGAAGGGATGAGCCAATGACCAAGCGCATCACTGGAGCAAGGCAGCGCGCTCCCACCTCAGCTGAAAATGCTAAAACTGGGGACGGCTGGTTTCAAACGGGGAGAGGAGGCAGGAGCCCGCACCGAGAGCGGCCCGGGGGCAGGGGAGCTGTGCTCGCCGGCCTCTGTGCCCATGCACGGCACCGCACCCACAGGACTGCACCCGGCCCGGGCATCTCCGTGAACCTGCCCAGGTATCGCCTCTGCACCGCTCTCCGAGCGGGCTCCTGGCTCCTCTCCCCTTCTGAAACCAGCCGTCCCCAATTTGAGCACTTGCATCATGCAATGCTTCAAAGCCAGAGAACACAAACGAAAACGGGTCCCGACAAGCAAAAAGGGCACACAGAAACACACANCGCCGCCAGCGCCCGGGCCGCCATGTCGGGTGAGCGCCCGCCCGCGGGGTGAGCGGGGAGCCCGTGTGGGGCTGTGTCGGTGGGAGATAGCCCTGCTCGGGGCTGCGTGATGAACTCGGCACTGCCGAGTCCATATGGTTGGGAAAGAGTGCAGACGGCCTCGAGTCCAGCCTCCCACCCAGCACGACCAGACAAGGTCCTGTCTTTCCTAAAACACCTCCAGGGATGGCGACTCCACCACCTGCCAGGGTTGCCCGTTCCAAACTGAACTCCCGTTCCTCAAAATGGACATCTCTGTGTTATGAACCGTGTGCTCAGGACAAATCCCAACCAGCCGCTAGACACTGTGCAGAAAACAACCCCAGCTAAAGCCAACGCGTTCGGCTCGTTACTCCACTCCAGTGACATCATGCATAGGTGCCACACTCACTCTCCTGCTTGTGAGAACACTCCTTCACCCATGTCAACCAGGGCCCCTGCTTCATGCCCTGACATGATGGATTTCACCAGTTTAAAATCTTCTTAAGTTAGACATTAAAAAATTTAGATTGGATATTAGGTAGAGGTTNATGCAAGCACTAAAGAGATTTTAGAGATTCTACTTCAATTATTATTCTTTGAAAAAACACAATAAGCAATGTCATATCCTTATTTCTTTTGTGCAACTATTGGCCAGCAATATCTACTGCTAGTGTAACACTGGAATTTCTCCACAAACTGAAAGCCAAGGGGTTCTCCTGCAAAAGGCAGCTTTGGCATTTAATCCATTTTCTGAATTTTATAGTTTCTACTGTATCCTTTTTAAGGAACCACCTAGACGTCCCATTTCTCTCAAAACTACCAAGGAGTAATCATGTAATATCAATGGATCTGTGGAGAACAGATACTTACAACGTCTTCAGAAAATATATAGAAGAAACCTGTGAAACTACCAAGAAGTATCTAAAGAGCAAGGTAGAACCTGGGGTCTATTCTACTTCCAAAGTCTGCGGCTATGAATTCCAGTATTCCCCGCTGAGGGAATAGAGCTGGTTTCTGGTAAGCTAAGGTATAAGCAGAAACAGGCAAAGATTTATAAAACTTTCATGACAGTTTAATATAGGCATATTTCAAAATGTGACACACTCTTTCAGGAGAAGGCAATGTGGCACCACAACACCGGAAAGTGCTTCCTGCGGTTACCTAGGGATTGGGGTTTCTTGACTTGGTTGGATTAGTTTGGGGTTTGGTTTTTTAAAGATTGTTCAGGAAATTTTAAAGATAACTTTCCAAGTATTAAAGAAATTAAAATAGCATTGCAAATTCCCTGCAAAGGAAAGGCTAAATTAATGTAATCAGTGACACCGAGTCTGACAAGTAAAGCTACTGCATGAATAGTTACTCATGGACCAGTGCTTCACCTCCTCTCCTCAGAGCTGTCTGTAACTGTTGGGCCAAAGGAAAGGTATTAATTAGGAAAAGCACACCACAAATTCATTATGACCTTCATTACAGCTCCCTCTGACACCTCCTCCCCCTGAGGCACAGCAGGACTGGATGCTGAATGGGTCTTCTCTAGCACAGAGAGGTAGGACAGACCCACTCCTGAAACGCCTCCCGAGCACAGCCCCTGCAGTTTAGAGTCACTCCTGCCCTCACAGACTTGAGTTACAAAACTTGTGGTTTGGTTAAGTACGGAATAAATCTCACAGTGATCCAAGAAAGGTGAAGGGATGAGCCAATGACCAAGCGCATCACTGGAGCAAGGCAGCGCGCTCCCACCTCAGCTGAAAATGCTAAAACTGGGGACGGCTGGTTTCAAACGGGGAGAGGAGGCAGGAGCCCGCACCGAGAGCGGCCCGGGGGCAGGGGAGCTGTGCTCGCCGGCCTCTGTGCCCATGCACGGCACCGCACCCACAGGACTGCACCCGGCCCGGGCATCTCCGTGAACCTGCCCAGGTATCGCCTCTGCACCGCTCTCCCAGCGGGCTCCTGGCTCCTCTCCCCTTCTGAAACCAGCCGTCCCCAATTTGAGCACTTGCATCATGCAATGCTTCAAAGCCAGAGAACACAAACGAAAACGGGTCCCGACAAGCAAAAAGGGCACACAGAAACACACACGGCGGGGACACGTCAGGGCTGCCCCGCTCCACGCTCCAGCGGGATGGAAGGGCAGGAGGGGGAGAGGGAGGACGAGAGCGATGGGCACCAGCCCTCTGAAGGCCGGAGGGGAAAGAAACACTCAGCAAACCGGGAGGGCACCGGGACACACGGCAGGAACGCGGCCCCGTGCGAGGAGCGCTCGCCGGCAGCGGGAGGCAGCGGAGAGTCGCGGCGTGGAGATACCCCCCCCATCCCCCGCACGGGGACCGGCAGCCGGTCCCCCCTGCCCGCACTCACCCGGTGCCGCCGTCGATCACGCAGGGCGGCAGGCAGCGCGCCATGCTGCGGGGCCGGCAGTGCGGGCCCTACGCCACCATCCGGGCGGCCGCCGGCTCCCCCGGCGCGGGCTCCATGCGGGNCTCCACCACCTGCCAGGGTTGCCCGTTCCAAACTGAACTCCCGTTCCTCAAAATGGACATCTCTGTGTTATGAACCGTGTGCTCAGGACAAATCCCAACCAGCCGCTAGACACTGTGCAGAAAACAACCCCAGCTAAAGCCAACGCGTTCGGCTCGTTACTCCACTCCAGTGACATCATGCATAGGTGCCACACTCACTCTCCTGCTTGTGAGAACACTCCTTCACCCATGTCAACCAGGGCCCCTGCTTCATGCCCTGACATGATGGATTTCACCAGTTTAAAATCTTCTTAAGTTAGACATTAAAAAATTTAGATTGGATATTAGGTAGAGGTTCTCCACCCACAGAGTAGTTGGTTGCTGGAACAGGGTCCCCAGGAAACTGGTCACAGCACCAGCCTGACAGAGCTCAAGAAATGTTTGCGAAACACTCTTGAGCACGTGGTGTGGCTCTTGGGGATGTCCTGTACAGGTCCAGGAGTTGGATTTGATGATTCTTGTGGGTCCCTTCCAACTCAGGATATTCTGTGATTCTTCCAAGCCACATATGATGGCAAAGGCTACAACAGATGTTGCAGGGGGAATAAAAGGCTCGACTACCCCCAGCAAACGCTGCAGACGCTGCTGCGCCTCAGAGCAAGACCTGCCTCGGTCACGTCTCAGTGAAGGTGGGATTTGCCCCCGGAAGAAACACTAACGTGGAACCAATCACTTGTAAAAACACAAAACACTGTTTCTTTGGGTGCAGGTGGCTGGGCTACAGCCCACAGATCCTCCGGGTCAGCCCAGAATACCATGTACTGGTACACTTGAGCACTTCAAACAAAAAAAAAACTAGGCTGCAACAAACATCACCTGCAAAGTTGTTGACATCTAATTTGCATACGGGATAATGATGTGTGACTCAGCCCTGGTCACACTGCCAGTGCGTGGTGATGCCAGAAATAGCTCCTCCAGATGCCTTGGCCTGAGCATGAACTACAGAGCAAACGTGTTTCCCATGAGGGGGCAGTTTCCTATCCCCCGCTCCCAGCTCCATGTTACTTTACCAGCAGCTCGTGCTGACTGAAGGCCTGTGGAAGAAAATTAATGAGATGCATCCTCTGGTCCTCATACCCAGTGTTGGTGTGATGGCTATAGACTGTGCATATGTCCTTGGGGGGTTGTTCTGCCGTTTGCCACAAACTGAGCACACTCGCTCAACATATTTGTTCACTCTGTTCCCCTTGGAGATTTTGGAAGATACAGAGCATGATGGAAGGGAGCCCAATTTGCTTGTTGGATGGGCTCCCTTATCGGTGGGTTGAAACAGCGAATGTTCAGACTCTAAAGTATGTCCAGAGCTGGGGACTGGAGCATGATGGAAATTGTCTGCCCCCCCTCGTCTGGCCAGTGAAATCAAACAGCACATGGAAGGCACTGCTTTAGCATCCAACAGATAAAAGAAAGAATATGCTTTGACTTTCCTGGCCAAAACTTCCCCTCTCCCATGCTGTTGCACAATATGCTGCACTGGGCTCAGAGAATATCTGCTTGTATGCTATATGGGCACATCACCATAAACTTTCTTACAATTCTCAACTTTCATTTAATTTTATTTTTTTAAGAAGCTGCAAGTTGTTACAGCTGAGGAGAGAGAACACCTCATCTGAAAGTGGGTATTGCAATAGCTCTCGTGCAGGCTCTATGTAGACAATCAATTTGCAAACAGCTGCAGAGGTCTGAAACATTTGTGCCTGCTGTTCTCTTTTCAAGCTGTTTATAGAGTCCCTTGGGCATTGATTACTACCCGGGTAGCTCTCCCAGCTGTTTGAGTGCTCCCTAACCCACTTCCAGCAGAATCAGCTGAGTTCAAACGTTTTAAATAGGAGCCATACACTAACTGAGTTGATTGTGCCTGAAGTGGGTTAGGGAGCACTCAAACAAGTTGCTTTGCTAGCAGAAGGGAGGGGAGGGGTCAGACACAGTAACATCTTAAGCTGTTTCAGAAGACGACATCTGTTTGTAGTTTAAATAACATAGACACGAGTCCATGAAGTACCTGGAACAGAAATTGTGCCATGAAACTGTGATGACATACACCAGCTGATGGTCTTAGAGCAATGGGAAATGTGAAAACATTCAATCATCCTGGTGCTATATTAGAAACCCAGTATATAATGATTATTTAAATGGCAATAACTAGTTTCTCAGGTAGAGAAGGAAGAAGGAGACACCTGATCTGAGATACAGGGAATGATAGATTCTTCCAAATCCATCATCATGTGGCATTTGGAGGATATTCTGGCCTCTCCCTTGGAACACAGCCCTTGTAATTGTCATTTCATGCTTTAAGCCCACAGGCATAATTTTCTCCTTCTGCTCTCAACACTGTATAGGTCACTGCAGTTGCTGAGTTTAAGCTATGCTGGAAGGGAAATGGACACCCAAGGAGGTCTCAGTTTGGATGCCTGTAGTGCCTGCCACGAGTTACATAATCTAAGCTTTGTTGTCTTAATGTTGGTTTGTCTACACCCCTTTTCACAACAGCATCCAAATGCCTTCCAGGAATGTGTTAAGTGATGTGGCTAAATATCTGCCACTCTTTCATTTCAGGCTCAAAGGCAGAACTGTGTAGGAGAGAGTTGGGGGTTTACTTTTTATTTTAAGGGTTTTCTTTTAAAATGTTGATGTTATTGTATGTTTACAACAAAGGAAGTAATCTAAGGGAGTAGAAGATGGTGTAGCTTTGATAGTCCTTTACTCCCATGAGAATTTATTCAGCGCTAACAGAGCAGGTCCCAAGAAACTCAGATAACTTTGCAAATGCACATCTGCACTTAGCTACGAGAAGCCAGTGTGTGAGAAGGGGGTGTTGTGATGTTTTGTGTTAAGATGAACTGCACGTTGTGTTCTAGATCGTGCATCTCCAAAGGTAATTGCACCATATCCAGCTATATCATGTTGCTGTTTCAGGGAAGGGGTAATGGAAACCCAGCTTTGGTTACATCTGTAATCTGCCAGGAGGAGACAGGGGTTCTTAAACAAAACAGATGCACAAGATTAGTGGCAGCTCAGAGTCCAGGGCCATCACCAAATGAATTAGCAGGTTAACCAATTGTGTTTGCATACTCTCAAAGAAATGAGACTACTAAAAAGGTTTTCTTTGTTTACATAACCTCTCCCCTGGTTGAGATTGGCTTCAGTCAGCTTTTCCTCCTTGCTGAGCTGCTCTGTAAAAGCACTCTGCTGTCTCACTGGTACTGATAACACTTAAGATCTGTTGAAGGACTGTGCTGCTGGCACTGTGGGTCTTCACATTGCCCAAACAACCTACCTGCAGGCCACATGTTCATGGTAAATCCTAGTTGAAAGGATTAGTTGTCAGGGTGTACATCTTCTTATTTAGTGGACACTTTCATAGAGGCCCTGAGAACATTCTCCTGCACTTCTACCTCCTCACAGAGAGGTCACCAATACCTTTAATTGTGTAACTTGATGATGAGGAAGCACTGTCACATGTCCTCTGAAGTTTTGTGCTGTCCAGCTATCATGCGTCAACCAAAATAATGTGTTTTGGGGTCTTTTGTAAGTTACTTTCAAATCTAAAATTTCAGTCTTTAGATACATGTCCAGTCAGCATTCTTTATTTAAACTTCAATTTTTGATGTGGAGAACCTCTATCATATCATATTCAGTGAATTACTTTTGAGTTAGATAAACTATCCCCTCTGATTTTATTCATCATACCAGCCAAAACCAGTGCTGACATCTCAATCACAAATACATGACTGAATTCCCACCTTGTTTTCTAACTATCAGAAGGAAGTGATGACAGCAAAAAAGACACTTCAGAAGCTCAGAAAGAAGCAGCACAAAACCCAGGTCTTTAATCCCTTGATTTTCATAAACTTGAGGCTGGTTTAAGAGCAGCTGTTATGCAGTTGTCATCATACAATCACTTAGGAAAGGTCACCAAGTAATGATGTTCACACACCAGCAATCACAGAGCATTACTCAATCCTTAGAAAGTAAATGGATGGAGAAGCTAAACCTTCCCCTTGGCTGCAAAGCTCCCTAAAAAGAGCAGTAACACAGCGTGAACTATTCATACAAAGACATATCTGTAAAGCACACATTAGCTTATAGCATATTTGTACCTGTGCACAGCTATTTCCAGGACCATTCTTCAGCAGGGTACTTCAGTCCACCTGCAATTTAAAGTACATGAGTACTCCCACTGAAAGCAACAAAACCATCCATGTCCCTGAAGTTATACGTCCCTTAGAGAAGTCTGCAAATCGAGGCCTTTAATTCCTGCCAAACAGACCTTAACATACTGTGGCAAAAAACTACAAGCTGCTTATGCAAACAGTCTAAAAAAGTGCTTGCTGTCTTTAAATTATATCAGGGTCTTATGATAGAGGACAAGTTAAAGAGGGTTTGGTTGATGGGAGACACACATGTATTTTGCAGAATAAGTCTCTTATTTCTGAGTGTTTTTCCTAGTTGTGTACCCCACTGTTGTGGGATCCCTTGTGTGCTTCATGGGGGAGCATTCCCATTACTGGCACCTGTCTGTTCAAAAGAAGTTTTTGTCTCCCAGCTAAAAATTTGTCAGTGCTTCTCAGATTTCTAAAACATCTCCTGTGTCTGCTTTTTCTGTGCTAGGGTTGAACAGAATCAGAATCCAATACTTCTGTTGATATTGTACTACCAGCCATGATATAATCAACTACTTCCTACCTTCCTCTTTCTATAAGCCACTCTAGATTTACTATTGGTGTGTATTTTCTTAAATTTTGCACAGCGACTTCCTACCTCCCTTTCCTGAATGGCCACTGTTAATTTAGATCTACTCAGAAACATTTTGGATTCTATCTAATCTAAGTAATCTAAGGGAGTAATTTTACTTTCTATTTATACCACATTCATCACCATGGTAGCTGAATGCCTTAGAAAGTGCCTTTGAGGTAGAGGCTATGCAAAGCTTATTTTAAACCACCCTGATTCTTTGCCTTTAAAATTGAATTCTCACAACTTCATCCTACCCCAGCTGAGAAATTGCCCTTTTGCACTTTGCAAGGAACCGTCTGTAATTTGAAGCCAGTCCAGCACTTGGGACACAGTGTTAGCTGAGAATATCAGCTGCAGCAACTCTCACACCAATGTAAATAATAAACATCTATTTTGATAGTTCTCATATTCAAAGAGAAATATTATGATATAGAACATTCATAATTAATTAAAGCATCAGTTCCTCAAACATGAGCAAAACCAGGAGACTTGCAGTAAACTCACCATCACTTTCACCTATGTTAATGTGTCCATCTACCTCAAAATCTGATTATTTACTGTACAGTCTAAGTCTGGATAATGAGGTGTGTATGTATATATAATGACATAATTGGGTCACATGGTTTTAAAACACCCAATTTTGTTCCATGTACTCAGTTCTGTGTACTTTGTGATGCTGCACCATGAAATTTGCAAAAAAATTGCAGCTCTAGTTTTAAAAAGAGTACACCAGAAGACATATAATTACATCAGGGGATTTTACACCTGCACTTCTGAAGAATTCTGGCAAACAACAGAAGGTCTAGCCAGTACCTGGGGAAGGTCTGAACTACTCCATTCGTCCTATCTTGCTTAACAGTCCCAGCAATACACTAATGAATTGTAAATTTAAGGAAGAAAAAATGTCTGCCCATATTGAACATGGGAATAGCACAGAATCAGTTGTATTTATCAAATTTTTGTATGAATTGTAGTGTTCACTTTCAAATTCTTCCTTTGGGTTTTCAGTTTGGTATTCTTAGGAAAAAAGTTTATATTATCTGATAGTTTCCTCCCTCCCTCCAACAAAATCATTGGGCAATTTCAACCAAACTTGAGTCAAGGTTAGAGGCCTGAAGTATTTTCAGGAGTTGTGTAAAGAAAATTGCTGAGAATCTTACAGGGAAAGGCCAAATATTGCCCTCACAGAGAGACTGCAGCATCAGCACAGCTCTATTATTAGACAACAACAAATTAACAAATCAACATGGCAGAGGCAACTTCCCAGGTGCCACTATCTTAAGGACTACTTGCTTATTTTGCCTGAAATAGCTACAGAAACCCATCAGAAAGGCATAGAATGAGCAACACAGCGATGAATTTGTCACTGTTGGAGCATGTATGGCCACCCAAATAAAAAACACCGAGACAGAGAGAGATTTAAGTTCATGCAGGGGTACTGCAGAATGCAAACAATAACCCAGCTCCACATGATATAGAACTACCCCCGCCCTGAGGAGTGCATCACCCATATGTGTGTGCTGAACCTCCTGTCCAATGGTTCCGTCCTTAAATAAAATCACCTGCAAACTGAACTGAGCTTCTATTACTCTAGATTGACAGCTGCACATCTTGTCTCTTGTGCACTGAATGGAATATTTTCTCCTATTACTGGCTGAGTCATTAAAATACCATTCAGATAACTTTTATGCAACGCAGTTTTTATCCATTTCAAACCTGCTCCAGTTTGGTGGTTTGCTAAGATTCCCATGACATGCTGTTCATAAAGTGTAGATGTTTTTGTCACAATGATGCCATATGAAACCTCCTCTGAGGCCCAGAGGACCTGATGGTAATAGAGAAGTGATTTCTTCATACAGACCATGAAGCAAATGAGATCACAATAATCTGATGAGACGATCTCGACATCCTCCAGCCCAGCCTACCTCCGCAGACACGTCAGCAGACTCGTTTGGACAAGCAGTTTGTTGTTTGTTTTCTTTTAAAATACATCAAATGAGTCGACACATCAACAAAGCAACAACATATTTTTCCAGTTACTAAATGCATTCGTTAATCAGCCAAACCAGAGATACAGTGAAGCCTCTTTGTGATGAAGTCTTTGGTTCTCAAAGTCACCACAGCACTGTCACACACAACACAAACATCATTTTGATCTAATCAGGCTTTAAGAAAACATTTATTGTAGCTGAATACAGCTGTTCAAAAATCACAGACATCCAAACTGCATGTGACAGGATCAGCCCCAGAGGCACAAAACTGGGTCTGACCAAGCTTTTCTGCAGGAGTAGGGCACTAGCTGGTCTGAAGCACCATTAAAAGCAACATGCCATTCCTCATCTCCTAAACTCCTGCTATTTAGACCAACTATCTCGCTGAGTCTGTGTGTAACTTTCCTAAGCAGCAGAACTATTTTTAAAAAAGCTTTTGAGGAAAAACTTGTGAATTTTTCAGGTTGCAACAAGTCACACACCAGAAGGGCTCTGAGGCTTGTACTGGCATACAGTAATTGGAGGTGGAAACCCAGCCTTCCACAGAGGTCAGGGGCTAATTCTCTTCAGTTACAGGAAAATCCTGGGATATTCATTCTACCAACAGTGAAATGGGCTGCTTCATTCTCCAAGGCCTTCGCACAAAAATATTCTCAAAAACTGGAGCTAGACCTTACAGCTAACTTGAGGAAATACTTGTTTACTGGGCATTTGCATATTAAAATTCCCCGGAATCTCTAGTTGGACGTAACTCACTGCAAATATTCATCCATTTAGCAGTAAGAATGCTGAGTGTGAGGTGTTGTTTTGACTCTAAGTTCACAGGTCCAACATCCAACAGCTGTCACTCACTGCAAAGGGCTCAGACCTGTGGTAATTGTCCATGGATTTACACCTTTTTCTCCTTCTTTACCTCAAGCACCATAAAGGTTTATGCAAGCCTCAGCATTTTAAAGTTATATAAGCTCTTCACTTTCAAAACTTATTATTTCCCTACATAATATATCAAGGGAAACCCATCTTCCCAAAGTATTATTTTCATCTTTTCCTATATTTACAAAGATAATTTTCTCAAATACATTTTGCTGCTGCTTCCCCCGCAGCTCCTGTATCTCTACTCATGCCTCCCTGCATCCAGCTCCACTTGTCTTGGGGCACTGAAATATTTATCAACTAGGGGACAAACTAGGCTTTTTCCACAAAGTACAGAATTTTGCTA
The DNA here is from genome assembly GCA_013400495.1 of Nicator chloris. Lineage (NCBI taxonomy): Eukaryota > Metazoa > Chordata > Aves > Passeriformes > Pycnonotidae > Nicator > Nicator chloris. The sequence goes on from WAAE01002827.1 coordinate 38,187, forward strand.
ATGAACAACAAAATGTTTTCATACTACTGCTGTACAGAAGCAAGCCCCGTGTTCTGAGTCTCCCGTATCATGGCATCAGCGTTTGCGAAAACAAAGACTTTCAAGTCTGTGGACACCTGGTTTCACACACCACCTTCACATACACCGTAGTGCAACAGGTCTGTTCTGCAACTGGAAATAAAAATACAATTGCAGCACCTGTAAACATATGCAAACCATTCCTAATCTTTCTATCTCAGCTACGGGCAGCAGTGACGGCGCAGCCGTGCGGAGTGGGCTGGGGGTGATTAACCGAGTGGGTGGTGCTTCCATTGATCTCTTCACCCTGCTTGTTGCCCAAGCAAAGTAGATCAAAGTTAAATTAAATGTACTTACCTACACTACAAGCAGACCCCCAGCTGAGGCAGACACGCACAGCCACTATGCCATAAATCTTTGCATATCAGATTTCCTCTTGCCTATACTCCCACTCTGAGAAAGGCTTGTAGCAACTCTTTAGAGCAGCTAAGGAAGTACTTCTCTGGGACTTGTGTGGGTACCATGCCTTTCCTCAGCTGGTTTTGTTTTGTTGTTTGTGGGGAGTTTTTTTGCGTAAAAATCTGTCATGACAGCAGCTCAGGCTATCACACCATGAGGTTCAAAGTAAGAAAGACTATCAGTAGATGCAAGCAGTGAGGTGAAGATTCAGTACTAATAATCTCAAAGCCTGACAAGAGGAAAGTGGGAATCACACAGTGACAAAATAAGCAGATGCAATCAAGCAGCTGCACCCTTTACAATAGAGCAAGTTTTTATCTTATCTATTCATTGCAGATGCACTATTACTTAGCCAGGCAGCCTGGCTCCCTCAGAAAAGGTATGGAATTGGCCTGAAAAAAATAGGAAAGAAAAATGTTCATACTGTTTGAAAAATGTATCTGCTTCACAGTTTTGTAGATGAAATATGAGATTCTAATGTCATTTGGGAGCTGAGAGTTCCATAGAATGAGGCAATAAAGATTATCCAGCAGTCACAGTCTGCTGGGCACACTGCAGGGACACAGTCACTGCATCACTGCATCATCACTTCGTGAACCCTTACTTCCTTTCTAATGAAAATGTCATGGGTCATCTCTGTGGACCACAGCCCAGACACCAGCATTTCTGCTGGGATTTGAAAAAAGTGAAATACAAGGGGCTTGTTCTATATTGGCTTCTCTAATACAATTAAGTTAAAAAAAAAAAAAAAACAAACAAAAAACCCACCTGTTGATTTAATAGCCAGAAGGTCAGATCCTGCCCATTTACATAACCAGCAATCAGCCAGTTTGGAGAACTCAAAATAGTGATGCTGGCCACTTATTGCAGTACCAAATAACTCCCAGAGGAACTTATTTTATACATATACGTGTGTGTGTGTGTGTGTGTGTGTATGTATGTATGTATATCAATATCAACTTTTGTCATCACTTTGGAAAAACCTCACCTGAGGTCTGAAAAAAGAAGAAATATAGTGAGCCCTTAAAGGCTGCCTCATAATTTTGCTTTCTGAAAAGCTCCATGGGAAAAAAAGTAAACCAAAACATGATCTTAGTATATCCAAGTGATCCTTACACAGGAGTTCATGGCTGAACACGGGTGGAGATGACAACTCAGTCTCTGCAGCACACTCCCAGGGTGTTAAAGACCCAGACTCTTCTTTCCCACAGCTTCCACTTCTCTAGCAAAATCTTCCAGCCATCAGAATATAAACTGCTCAGCCCCACGCCTGTGCATCTCCTATGACAGCTGGCTCACTGAGCTGCAAAGAGGACAACGTTCAATGGGCCAGTGAGAAGGAAGGCATCAATCTGACTCCTTAATTATGAGCACCTCCAGAAGGCAGGAATCTGGTTCCCACTCAGTGACTGCTTGTATTTTTCCACATGAGAGTCCACCTCTCATTACCCAGCTTCCTAGAGCTCAGTATTCTTGATCTGCAAGGGACAGAGACACACCCCAGGCAGTCCCAAGTCCAGCACGTGGTCTCAGACACATCTTCATCTCATCATCTATCCCAGGAGCTTTTCCTCAGCCCACAGGCTTCATCATCTCATAGACTCATTACAAACAAAAGGAGAGTTATTGCCTCCAGCACACTGACATGGCCTCTGAGCTATCTGTCTTCACTTGGAACCACTGCCTGATGGCCAGGAATTAGTTTTGAAGCATTATTTCACTTTAACCTAATGCCTGAAGCTACTGGGTATATCAAGTCCTTGGTTGTGTTTTCAAAAGCACTTGTGCAACCTCAGATTCCCAGAGTCACTTTCAAACTGACTCATTGAAAATACTCTCTTACAGCCTCCAGTTATCTCCAGAGGACAAGAGTTGAGTAAGACTGAAAAACAGAGGTAAGAAGATATATATATAAATATATCTGTGTACACAATGATAACATTTAACATCACAAGAAAAATTCATAGAAAGATATTTTACGAATTACATAAACCATTAAGTTTCAGAGTACAGATGAAAAACTCCTTGATATAAACCAAGGATATATTTCCTTTTCAGCAGAGGATTCTCTAATGGTCCAGTGGTTTCTCTTATCAGTGCTTTGAACTAAATGGTAGTTCCTCTGTTTGGAGGTAGTGAGATTCAAACCATGAAGAGCTTCACTATTTAAAAACTTTTATTTTAAACTGAACTATATGTCAAAGTAGAATACAGATCTTGACTGTCACTTGACAGCTTCTTCCAAGTTCCCCTTTGATGCCCAGTTTGGCACCCAGCACTTGTGAGCAGGTTATTTCCTCTCCATCCTCATCAAACAAACTGCCACAGGGCTGTCTTGTCTCCTTGCAGGTGGCAGGAAGAAGTCATCACAAAAAGGAAATCCTGTCATAGCCTAATGAGCATTATTTTGAGCAGCTTTGTCTGCTAAAGGAATCCCTGCTCCTACCTTGTTCCTCCTTGTACCTCCTAGGTTGCTGCAAATAAATCAGGGAGCTGAGGATAACCCCCCACCTCTTCTTTCTCAGCCAAAGTTTTAGCTCTCCCTTTGCACTTCAGATTAGCTCTCCTTTTGCTATTCACCACATGCCCAAATCCTTGTGCCAGAGTAGCAGAAGGAGGAGTAAGAGAGTGGGAAGAAGTGGCTGGAAGTAGGAGGAGGTGAGGGAGCAGAAGGGACTTCTTCAGCTCTGAGGCCCGCAGCCTAGAAAAATAACTCCCTCACTGGGATCAAGTACTCCTGGGGTGCTCTTGTGAGGATGGATGTGCTCACTCCCTGAAACACTTCACCTGATGAATCTTCATGTACTGGCAAATACCTAATTTGCTGTAACAGAAATCTGCCACTGAATGCATCATTTTCCAGCGGGGACATTACCTGTAACAGACAGAGGGTTTGAGGCAGCCACTGCCAACATCTCCCTCAGAGTGTTGGCCTTTGGGCTTTTGTATGTCTCCAGCCTTGTCTTAGGGCACTGAACAGGTTCTCACCTAAAGCAACACTGCAAGCAGGCGTTCTGCTGCCTCGGGTTTCACACAGCCCACAGCGCAATCACAGAACCTGCAAACGGCTCGGTTATATTTAGAATCCCACATTGTCATTACTTTCATCCTTCAAAACGGAGGTGGAGGGGGAAATAAAGAACAGAGGCAGATGAGGAATGCACAGCTGGAGAACTTCAGCAGGCATGGAAGCACTGGCTGGGCCTGGTTCCCTTACTGTTTAACTGAAAGAGGATGGGTGAGCCTGAGAAAAAGAAAATGGGCATTTATTTCTCCTGCTGTGGTCAACACCTGGCTGCCCCTGCAAAGACAGTGCTCTGGTAATCCTCCAAGCATCATTTTCTGTGCCAAGTCACTGCTGCTACTGAGGAACAAGCGGGAACAAGGCAAAGGACACAAGTCAAAGAGCTGCCAGTGAGGAGGGGAGCACATGGCTGCTGCCTGGACTGAAATACCCCACAGCAAAGCACAGAGAAACAACACGCCATAAGGACAAAAGGGACTGAAAATAAAAGGTGATAAAATGAAAAAAGAAAGCAGTGGCACAGTTCATTTAGCCATACAGAGGTCAATGTATGGTCGTATGTAAGCAGAGATGCTTGTAATTAATGATTTAATTTTTTTTTTTTTTTGCTAATTCCCTTGGATGTGAAGTGGGATTTTTTGCCAAGACAGGATCCCAAGAGAAAGAGGGCAATATTGAAGATACAGATCAAGTTTGAATTCTACCTCCAAAAGATACTTCCACAATTGCTCAAACTTATCAGCACTGTTTCCTGTTCATTCTCCAGGCCCCTCATTTATGTCTATGTTAAAACATGAGCAGAATTGCTTCCAAGGCAAGCAAACTGACCTATTTGTGTTCCCTTTCACTGCTCCTAAAGCAGCTTTATTTAACTTCTCAGAGGCACCTCACCTCTTGATAGCATGGAGAACACTTGCTTCTACAGCTGTAATAATGGGTAAAATCAACCAAATTACGCCTTTATCTCTTTATCTCCATGCTAGTCTTTACATTAATTTGTGGGGCTGGGGATTACTTTAGTGAAGGCTTTGGCCTGTTGGGGCTTTGCCAATGGCAAGAGAGAAAAGGGAATAGAGAGAAAGATTCTGGCTATTTTATTTTATTCTTGAAGGAACTATTAGGTTCACTTCAGAAGAGCAGGAAAACACAATAGTCTGCTGAAGCCTCCAGATTATGGGATAAGAAGAGCTTTTCTGGGCTCCCATAACTCTGTTACTCTCTAAATAATCCTTGTTATCCTTAATTTCAGAAAAAACCCCAGCAATATTAGGGGCTGTCATGTTCAGTTAGAAGCTGTGGTGTTAATCTCAGAGTCCTAACCACATCAGCCCCCATTTCCCCTCTGTTGCAAACCAGCCCCATTCTTTCCTAGTCCTTTGCTCTCAGCATCCTCAGTACCAGTCAGATCAGTGATTCCACTTAAGGGATGCAAATATTTTGCAGATGTTTCGATGTCCCATTCTCTTTCTACAACTGCATCCTGAGAAGCAGATTTTCCAGTTAACATAGACACAGATAAGTCTCTTAGAAAGCTGGGACCTTTGTTGATGGCCGTGAGGTGTCATAAAGCCTGCTCTTATTGCACAGGATCCTTGTAATAATTTTAAATATTTCAGTTAACTTCTGAAATACCTGTTGGACATGGAGAGGGTCTCAGAAATCCATGGTCATGAGCTGTACAGCTCCCACAAGTCTACTACTGTTTCCCAACTTTCCAAGTTGTCCTAGATCATCTCCTTTGTTATTGACCATGTGTTTAATCAATCCAAGCGAGTGCTTGCATGCAGATCTTTGGGGGAAGCACTGCAACACACTTGTTGCTGCTATTGTTATGTGTGAAATCACTATTGTTGAAATTCTGCTGATTTCAGATTTATGCAGAAATTGTTTTAGCCTATGGATCTATCACAGTTCCCTCACAAATGAAAGGGTAGAAACTACCCTGTGTTGGGTCAGGCACAAAAACCATTTTGGATTACCTCCAGGCGGTCTGGCAAACAGGGTATGTTCTTCTGGACACTTCATTGCATGCTTCAAAATTTCAGGCTTTGTTTATGAGGCTAAATATCACAAAGGATAAATTAATTTCTGAGATTTAACAGTGCTTTGAGGTCTCCCTGCAACTGCAGTCAACCTAAATACAGAGGCATGGCCTGGCCTCTCTCACTTCTGCTTTCATGATGCCATCTCTGCACCAGGGAACTGAGCACTAAAACTGGGGTACCGTCCTTCCTCTCACCTCCGTCAGGTCCCAGCAACGTTGCAAGGCTGACCTGGTTCAGTGCACGACCACCAGCACAGCCCAAATGAGACAGCAAGAATGTGCAGCACAGAGAGGGTTCACAACTTCCAGGAGCAGCTTGAGCTTGTGTTGTTTTAAAGCAATCAGGCAATTGCAACCTTAGCCTGCACATTGAAAATTTTAAATTACTCAGGTGTGGTTTAGTGAAGTGCTTAATATTTCAATAGAACACTGTTCCCTGCTGCAGTGATTATCACAGATTATGGCAGTGAACAAAGAGGTGAACATGTTTTCATGATCTACATAAGCTGAGAAAAGTATGTCAGAAAACCCCATTTGCAGAGAAAGAATGTTATCACATACTTTTCCCCCCAGAGACTACTGTTACCAAATCACAGTTCTAACTTCTGTTCCAAACGTTTCTGTAAGAGGAACCCATTTTGTAACCCATCGCTCAGCAAGTTTGTTATGAACATGCATCATCAGAAGATTCAGGCCATCACTGCTTATGTGAGTACACAGAACATGTAGCTGATGGAAAAAAATATGTGGTTTATATATTTCTTTATATATTTATTTTGAATTATTTATTGAGAATTAATTTTCTGCAGATATACTTGAATGTTGCATTACAAATTTGCTGCTTCAGTGAACATTTCTATCAGCAGTTTATTGTGAGGGCATGTGCAGAAAATAGAGCATTGAAATAGGTATGAACACAAGCAAAGTGAATACATTTAAAAATTAGAGAAATGCTACTTATCCCAAAGTGAGTTTTTGCAGTAGTGTCAGGACACAATGGATATAGCAAATCAAAACACAGGATAATGTTCCCAGGCCAAGACAAGCCAACTAACCTAACAGAATATTAGATGGCTATTTTCTTTAACAACCAGTAGGAAGAGGTTTCCCTTCCTAGGGGAGTTTCAGTATTTCAAAACCCAAAGAGCAAAGTCTTGTACTCTAATTCACCAGTGAGCTGAGCTAACAAGACCATTTTTTAAATCCTTCATTTTAACTATGGCCTCCTTTCTTTCAAATATCTTAGTGTATTTAACATTAAGATCAGAAAAAATGTTTCATGGGGCAGTTTTCACACTCGAATTGTTAACCTATGATGTCTCAGCAACTTCCAAAACACTTCTACTGGAGATTTTGAAGATGAGATATCCATTCAACTCATTTTTATTCAGCCAAGAGAGGCCACTAGAAAATTTTTGTTTTCTGCCAGATGTTATTCTCTGATAGGAGATCTACAGATTGTTAAACTGTTCACTGACTCAATTCTATGTTGCTCCCATGGCCATCTTCCATCCTCATGACAGAAGAACTACAAGCATGCAGGGTTCAGGGTGTTCTCTGCAACTCTCCACATGTGCAACTTCACAGCAGGTACTGCCAGTTGCCTTACACAAGAGACTCTCCAAGGCTGATGTAACATCCATTGTGGATAATGCAGCTTTCCACAGTATCAGGAGACTGAAAAGGCTCTGAAAAAGCCATTGCAAAGCCATCTTTGATCCACAGCCATGGCCACAGATGTCTAGTTTGCACAGATTGGAACTTCTGTGAAAATTGCAAGCAAGGAAAACCCTAGAGACCCTGACAAATTCACCTGAGACTCCTCTAGCTGCTGTGTGGAAACAAGGATTACAGAGTCAGAGAAACAGGAATAAGCTGCTGAAGGCCATTTGAACCAACCTCCCACTCAAAACCAGACTGTCACCAACTATAAATCAAACCAGTTGTGGATTTCTTTGGCTGAATCTTGAAAACCTTCAAAGACCAAGATTTCAGAACTCCTCCAAAAAATGTATTCCAGTGCTGTACTGTCCTCCTACTGAAGAAATTCTGCTAATGTCCAGTTTCAATCTCCCAAGATGAAAACTATGGCCCTTGCCCCCAAATTTGCTCCGAGTTTCCACATTTCACAATAAGTTTCCAGTTTGTGTTGCTGCATGAGGTTATTCTGCTCCAGGTACCAGGCTTCACACACCTCACTGAATGTCTTAAGGTCCAATCCACAGTTGTTTTCAGTCCCTCTGGACTGAAGCTCTGTTGTTCAGGGTGCTAATCATTTCCCTTAGTATAGCATCACACACAGGTTTTTAGAATTTGCAATCTCACTGATCACAATGAAAATACTGAACACCACCCATCTTGGGGTACACAACTACTGAGTTTTGGGGTGTTGATAACTGTTCTTCAAACCTCATGGTCCAGTCAGTTTTCAACTGATCTAACAGTCTGTTCATCTAAACTGTACTTTCTCATCTTCCAGATAAAGATGCTATAACAGACTTACTGAAGAGACAGTCTATTACATCCATTCTCTCATCTTTTTAGTCAGTCATTTCACCATAAAAAGCAACCAGGCTGATCAAGAACAATTTACCTTTGGTAAATAAATCCGTCCTCACTCCTCCTTGTTGTTACCATCTCGTCATTTGTGTGTTTGTCAGTGGATTCTCAAAGGATGTGCTCCATGAAGAGCAGACTTGAGCTTCAGGAGTAGTGGCAAGGCCAACATCACACAACACCTAACGTTGTTCACAGATGTCGAGATACTGGGATATGACTCTGCTGGAAGCACAGCACTGCAGGTGTAGTGAGGTTAGCTCAGCCCCTACAGTTTACCCACAGTAGGACAGACTTGGTCACTTTACTGAGCAAGCTTATGTGGGGGCTTGGAGCCATGGTGAAATCAGACTGCCACAGAAAACCTGTCTGCAGTGCCAAAGATGGGCAGTCTCTGCAGTAAATGTCCCCCAGGTCTGACAGATGGAGCTTGCAGGCTGTTCAGGCTCAGCTTTAGGTACCTCTGGGATGAGAGCATTGTCAAGTTCCAGTTTTAAGACAACAGTCAAAAACAAGGCATTTCCTGAATAGGGTCTGGAGTGAGGCAAAAGTCTGGTGTAGCTTGAACAACAGTTTATAGCCTTCTATAAAAACATACCTTTTTCTATTACTACTGGCAGCAGATCTGACAATGTTATCACTCTACTTATATTTTAATGCTTCCTAATTCCAACATATGATGGCATTTCACTTCCCAATATCCATTGACATTCTTTTGATGTATCTTTTGGGCTAGTGCCTAAGCACATTTGCAAATAGTTTAGTGCTCAATTTAAGGCTGAATATATTCCCAGAATTCCTTGGGCAATCAATTATTTATTACTTACAAGTGTTAAGATCAAAAAGAAAAGAAATAGATGTATATTCCACACTGACAGGAGGTCCATGGGGATTACAGAAAACAGAAACTTTAATGCTAAATTTGTGTAAAAAGGATAAAATGGAGATTCCCTAGTCAGTTTAAAAAAAAAAGAAAAGAAAAAAAAAGAAATGGCCTGCATTATACAGTTATTTTTCTTGCCCACTTGAAATGTAACATTAGTTCTCTGTACCACACAGGCAAATTGTGGGTTTTTTTCACCAAGAAATACCAGTCAGCTTGAACTCAGTGCCAACTACCCTACTAGAGGATGCCCTTTTAGCAGTGTGCCTAGGGGAACATAAATAGCTAATTAATTAATATACTGATTCACTCCTATTGACAGGCTAGGATTTGTGTGAATTTTTCAACAGGGTCATAGTGCCTGCATGGATTTTTGTAAAACCTGGGTCTTGTAAGGGTATCAACACTCAAGCAAAGGGTAACCCACAGGAGCAGAATTTAGACAGATCATTCATACTTCATTGAACAGCACTGTAGAAGGCAGAGGACATTTTCACAAGCATGTTTGACAGAGACAAAATTTGCTTTATTCCCATCAGTGGGGTATGAGTAGAGAGGGAGGTTCACAAGGTCAAACACAAAACCTTCCCCTCCACGGGCTGCAGGTCAGAGCTCAAGTATTCAAAGAGAAACTTCATCTGTAGTCAGTGCTGGCTACGAAAGTGGCTTTACAAATCACCTGTTCTTCTTTCTAAGCCTTACTTACTTATTGCTAACCTGAAACTGTGCCCATAGACAAGCAAGAAAATACCCCTGGCTGGGTCACCAATACAAACCCAGTCTGATCAAGGAGTATCTGGCGACTTTGCAGTGAGCCAGTGCAGAATCATTCAGGCAGGACAGAAGTAGCTGCAGGAAAAGGACAATGTGGTACAAACAAACATGAAGTAATTCCAGCTCATGGAAACAAGCTGATGAAAGGCAAGTAAGAAACCTAGACATAAATACAGGTGAGTGGCTACACAGAGCAAGTTTATTTCTGATGTATGTCTGCCAGCTGAAAGGTAAAGCAGAATATCCAGCAACTGGCCATGAAATTTCCAGGCCAGTTTGGATTGTGCTCTGAGCAACCTGGTCTCGTGGAAGGTTCCCTGCCCATGGCAAGGGGACAGGAACTAGATGAGCTTTAAGGTCCCTTCCAACCCAAACCATGTGATGAGCCTATGATCACACATGCCAGAACTAATAAAGACCTGGACTTGCTTTTCCATGGCTAGCAGTGCAGCTACCAGTGGATTAAATTATTTGCTCTTTGTGGGGTTGTTTTTATTTTTTCAACTAAATTCAGGAAATCTATGCAGCAAATCTATCAGCTTTTCTGAGGTCAGTGAAATTATAACACATTTGCAATTTAGGTTACTTATTTCTCAAATAAACAGATAAATTAGACTACCATAAAGCCCAAATGCATCTAAAGAAAGTGGCAGCTCTCCAGGTAAAAATAATCAGCCATCTGCTCTACAAAATAACAGCAAAAATCTAATAAACCCCAGTGACAGATCACTTCACTCATTGAGAGAAACTTGGAACAGTGAGGCTGAAATCAGTTCCGTGAAACTGGAGGAGTCACACAACAGAGAGGTTGCAACTAATCTGTTGGCGTTCACTACATGGAGACTACAGATACTTTAAGTCTTAATTCTTACTATCACTACTACTTCTGTTATTATTATTAATCCTTCTTAGGTCTGCTTACAACTTTGAGATGGTCTTTAGTTGATAAACCTTTTGGGGCTTGAGCTTTACTACACAAAGGAGGAGATAAGACAACTCGAAACTTTTCTGGTTTATTTGTGGGAGTAATTCTTTTGTGTAATAACTTTTGGAAGACTCAATTTGTCACCTTTGAAATGAAGGTATTTAAGAGTCTGGACATTCATTAGGAAAACAACAATTTACTGAAAGAGTTTCGTTCAACTACATGAACAAACTGTTTTCAAGCTAGAAGATCTGTTTGGAGCTGGTTTGTGCTGGAATGTCACCCACACAATCTTGTGAGGGAACATTAAGTGACAATACATTGAAAATTATGAATTTTATGTTGAAGCAAAATCTCTATGGCTGGGAAAAAAAATGCTCAAAGGAGGAACTGGAATTAACATTCCAATTTCTAAATTAGCTATTAATTAAATATAAAAGTTTGATGGTTTTGTTGCAAACATCTTCACGCAATCTAACTTTCTTGTCAACATACTGGTTTTCTTTATGCTTTTCCCCTTTTGTTTAGGCTCTTACCTCAGGCCTTGTTCCTGGACAGGGTGTTAGTTCTTTAGACTGCCATCTAAAGTCTAATAACCTAATTCCTGAGACTGTTGTAGACCAACTGGCAATTTAAATTTAGGACTTTGCATCTTAAAAATAAATTGTTTATATATACGGTAGACTCTCAACAGCCCTGGGCCACCTGAACTTATCCTTCCTTGTCCAGAACCCATCCCAGTTTCCTTCTGCTGGCTGAAATTAACAATAGTGAATGTATTAATAAGCAAATAATTTTTTAAAAATACAATAAATAATAATTTTGCTCAGGGCTGCAAATCCATTTTAAATACCTTCCTCTCTTGCACTCTCATTTTGCCTTTCAACAGTGCAGGTCTTAAACACATGCAGTGGAAAATACAGGATCTCAGTGTGGGAGATGTTCAAAATCAAGATTAGGAAAGAGGAATTTTCTCCAGAATACACATTTCACAGAGATGCTCACCCCTAGAGTCTGATCTTTCTGCTGTTAGGAAAGTCCTTGTTCCTGCTGCTGAATTTCTACACGAGCAGTGCTGTGGCTCCAGGGGCCCCCTCGGGCTCCCCTCCTGCCAAACAAAGGAACAATAATTTTCTGCCTGTAGAAACAGGTGTGCTGGGGCATGGAGACCCTGGATACTACGAGCTACTTAGAGCTGTACTGCTTTAAGGAGGATTCTGCTGCTTTTCAAGGAACAGTGAGGGGTGGGTGGGATCCTGTACTCCTGGATCGCCCACTCAGAAACGCTACAGAAAAATATGAAAGAATGAATCATAAATTAATAAATAAATAAAGGCATATAAATAAATAAAGGCATATAAATAAATAAGCCCACTAGAAGCCCAAAAAATAGAGGGTGCAATTAAAATCCTTACTCTGCTGAAACCAACAGTAAAGAATTTCTCTCCTTACTTATGTTACTGTTTTTCTCCTAAGAAGCAAGGTCAGTGGAGAGATTTACCATGCAGGGAGAAAAATAAGCAAACAAAAAAAAATAAAGAACTACATAGACAGCTTTGATAAAATATTATAAAATGTGATAAGGTGCCAGCAATGCTGACTGTTGATGTGCAATCTGCCTATCAAGGTGACCAGTGTGTTTGATTTACACATTTCTAATTATTATTTACTATTTCAAGCTATTAAATATCGTTGCTATCCTTTTTTTTTTTTTTTGCTGCTCAGATGAGTTCTATGTTTTTACCCTCTCTCAAATATTTGTTGCTTGATCTCCATTGAACTGTGATACTTCATTTTGCATTAGATTGTAATGCCAAAGCTGTGTTCAGCCGTGCAGTAGAAGAGCTCCCAAAGAACCCTACTGGGACACTCACAATGGTAAGTGATGAGGTAGAAGCAGGCTTCAGTCAACTGGCATTTATCTGTGCTGTATATTTTATAGCTCTAAATTCAAGTAGCAATCACTTTTTAAAAATTACTGCAACATCTTTAATTAGAGGACAAGAGCAACAAAGAACCTATAATTATAAAAAAACAAAATGATGTGGTTGATGCAATGAGTAGTGTCTTTGTCGTCACAGTGAGTCCATTTCTGCTCTCGGGTTAGGTCACTCCTCAGTCAGCTTCAAGGGCAATCACTACTAATTAACAAAGCTTTTAAACTCTTCCAGGGAACGTGGCCCAGACCACTGAGGTACAGTAAGGATACTCAGACACACAGCTCTTAAAATTGTCTGTCCCTTATGTTGACTTCTTTCAAAATGCAAAGCATAAACTTCCTTCAATACAATGAAACCAAAAGTATTTTGTAGTTGCATTTTTGTACCGTCCCCACAGCCATCCAAGTCTATCTCACCAGCGAATCCTCTTCTATGCTCCTGATAATTTGGCACATATATCCTTACACAGAAATCAACAAAGACTACTCGGGCTGTGCAGAGCAACCATCTCCCTTCTGTACTTTAATGAGCAGAATTAGGACTGGACACCAAAACTAGAGGTTTGAGTTGGGTTAACTCTATCTGATGGCATCCACCTAGAGTTAGTCAAGTGGCAACAGTGTGTTTTGAATTGGAACTGCCTATTTTGGGCTGAAAGAGGGTTGAAAGAGTAAACAAAGCTAATGCCTTGCATCTGAGGTTAGATTTTCTATTGTGGTGCCTGCTAGTAGAGACTCTTTTTTATAGACAAACATGATTTCTTTGAAGAAACAGGGAACTCTACCTCCAGTTTCTCCTCCTAACTGTAAGGACGTGCAGTATCACCGATAACCTCACTAGACCCAAAGGGATGATATCATTACTACTCTTTGATATGCAGATACTGGGAGCTGCTATTCTTATCCTGCTGGTTTTGCTTTTAGCCTATGGAAAAAACAAACAGGTTCTCCCGTGTTCACCCTGTGCCTGTCCCTCCTGCCTGCCCAGATTGCAGAACTGCAGGGGACGGGCCATGGTCCCAGAGGAGCAGGTCCTGCTGCTGACCACAGGCACACCGCTGCTGACCTGACCAAGCCGCTGACCATCAGCTCCTGCCTCAGAGCACCACACATCACGCAAGCCCAGTTCATTCCAAGGCCTTATTAAAAATACTCTAGACCCCTTGTAATTTAAGCCATAATTGATAGCTGGCTTTGGCAAAGAGCAATTTTGCAGGCGTCAAAAATTTAATTGGAGCCACGTGAACGAGCTTCCCTTGAGTCACAGCTATGCTAGTGTGACCAAGGAGCATCCCGAGTCACACCAGCCCAGTCACCTGCCCCTTTCCAGCATGAGCAGAAAAAACTCACACACACCTACAGAAAGACAAAAATTCCTCAAAAATAAATAAACAGCTTGTCTTCGGGTGGAGGTCAGGTTCCTCTCTCAGGTAACTTGGGACAGGAGGAGAGGATATGATGGTAAGCTGTGCCAGGGGAGGTTTAGGTTGGACACCGGGAGGAATTTATCGTTAGACACTGGAATGGACAGCCCAGGGAGGTGGTGGAGTCACTGTCCATGGAGGTGTTTAAGGAAAGACTGGACATGGCACTCAGTGCCGTGGTCTGCTTGACATGGTGGTGTTCGGTCCTAAGTTGTACTCGATGACCCCAGAGGTCTTTTCCAACCTATTTGACTCTGTAAGTCTCCCGGCCGTGTCCACGAAATCCCAAGCCATGTAGCAGGGACGGACGGGTGGGCGGCCGTGAATTGAGCCGGAGGCGNAGGTGAGGCGCGGCCCCCGCCCCGCTCCCCTCAGCCCCGGGCCCACGGGCGGGGAGGGCCGGGCGAGGCCGCAGCCGGGGGAAAAGAGGAGCGCCGAGCCTCCCCCTCTCACCCCCACGGGGCGGGTGCGGGGGAGCCCCCGCGGGGCCTCCTGAGGAGGCGGTGCCNGGGAGGAATTTATCGTTAGACACTGGAATGGACAGCCCAGGGAGGTGGTGGAGTCACTGTCCATGGAGGTGTTTAAGGAAAGACTGGACATGGCACTCAGTGCCGTGGTCTGCTTGACATGGTGGTGTTCGGTCCTAAGTTGTACTCGATGACCCCAGAGGTCTTTTCCAACCTATTTGACTCTGTAAGTCTCCCGGCCGTGTCCACGAAATCCCAAGCCATGTAGCAGGGACGGACGGGTGGGCGGCCGTGAATTGAGCCGGAGGCGGGACTCGAACCCGGTCTCCACCGCTCGCAGGCTCCACCCCGCGCTCCCGGGGGGCCGAGCCGCGCAGGGCGCANTTCGGCGGGGCGGAGTCGGGCACGCAGGTGAGGCGCGGCCCCCGCCCCGCTCCCCTCAGCCCCGGGCCCACGGGCGGGGAGGGCCGGGCGAGGCCGCAGCCGGGGGAAAAGAGGAGCGCCGAGCCTCCCCCTCTCACCCCCACGGGGCGGGTGCGGGGGAGCCCCCGCGGGGCCTCCTGAGGAGGCGGTGCCTGAGGGAGGGAGTTCCGCCCCCCGAAAGGCCGCGGAGGCTTTGCCGGTGGATTTCCCGCGGGTCCAGGAGAGATGGGTGTCCCCTGGGTCTCTGTTCTGCCTTTGTGTCGGGATGCGGGTGGGCTCCTGCCATGGAGCATCATTTTGCAGCACGGGGGGAGGTTGGTCCAGGTGTCTCGATAATTCCTTTATAAATACTCTCTTCGCGCTCCACTCCCAAGCGTTGGAGGGGATGCCTAAGGAAGAAGACCTGTGAGGAAGGTTTCGTTTAAAGGTTCGGACTTGATGGTCTTAAAGATCTCTTCCAACTNCGGTCTCCACCGCTCGCAGGCTCCACCCCGCGCTCCCGGGGGGCCGAGCCGCGCAGGCGCAGAGGGCGCGGCCGGGCGGGGGCGCTGCGGGNCTTTATGATTCTATAAATAAACATTAAGGTGGAATTATTTTCCTTCTCCTTACGAGAAAAGAGGTTTGAGTTTGGGGATTTTGTTGTGTTGTTTTATTAGGTTTTATTTTTTCGTTTCTGGATGTTTTATTTGTTGGAAACTTCCACTTGCAATGAACAACTTAATTGCATGGAGATTTGTGTGTAACTGTACCAGAATATACTGAAGAGTTCACATAAAACAGAAAAGTGTGATAATATTTATATGTTAAATCTCTGTGTGTTTTTTAGTGGGACTTGAGCTTCTAAGCCTTTTTGACACTTAAAAAAAAAAAAAAATTAGTACCAGATGTCCACTATTGGCAAATAGCCATGAATTAAGGACAAGCTGTGCTCTTTGTCCAAGGGGTAGATGCATTTATTTGTCCACATGAGTGGTGCCAACGGGGAATGTACATGGCATCAACTGCCTGCAATGGATGAATATCCAGCCTGGTACAAGGGAGGTGTTGACAACCATTGGATTAAGAAAAGTCAAGGTATGCATACAGTGTCCAGACAAAAAATGGTAAAAGCACTTGAAGCAGAAAACACTTAATTTACAACAATACTTCTTTACATAGTCTCTTGCATAAAGTCAGATTATAGTGAGTTATACTGAGACCGCAGTATTGTGCTTTTATTATTGAATATAATTAATACAACAAATTAGAACTTCTTGCAAAACACCTTTGGTATATCACAATAAAAGTAATGATAAATAGCTTGCATATGTCTTCGTTACAAAAAGAAGGTTTTTTTGCCCAAAGTTACAAAAGCTCAGTCAGAGCAGTTATAGTGGTTGAGAATTAAGTTTTGTATGGTACTCGAGATAGGTTTGTATGTGTAAATAGCCTGTAGGTTAGCTTACAGCCTCTAGCAGAGCTGGAGTATTTAATTTGAATTTCTCTAACATTTTAATGAAGTAATCTCTCATTCCTGACAAGACCTACGTGTGTGCTTCCATTGATGCAAAGCTCTGTTGAAACCAACAGAGTACAAACATGTCATGCATTAGTCAGTGGGACTGTCTGTATGCATATTTGTTTATTAAAAGGATGAAAAATTATAAAAGGCATAGCTGAAATATTTGAGTCTCATCAGCCTTGTCATTAATGACATTTAACCCAGCTGCTGCTGAACTTTTGCTGTACAGCTTGTTCTCTACATGTAACTGCATATCTGTGCAGTTTCTTGCTGGCATAATTACATTTTCAAAGAACACCTAAGAGTGAGGAGCTACCACTAGCAGGTTGCTAAAGGGTGGTGTTTTGTTTAAAAACAGATGAAGAGAGGCTTATGGAGGAAGAAATGAGCACCTACACTTCGATTATAGAATCTGAAATCTCTAAAATGGGATTTGAAATTGACTTGGGTTTTTTTCTAAGCTCTTCCCACTCCAAGGTTCTCTCCAGTGGTGCCGTACTGCTGTGTTCTCTACACTGTCTGTGACAAAACTTGGGACACCTGACATCCACCCTCCAGATTACCCTTTACATGCTGTAGATTTCTCCTCCTCTCATTTTCCAGAAGAACGTGTGAGGAGGCAAAATGGGAATGATGGCTCTTGCTCCTGGAACAGCCCGTGCTCTCCCTGTCTGTAAGGTGGGCAGAGGTGAGGGATGCCTGAGTGTTTCATCTCAGCTTTGCTTCCATCACTTCTGCTGCAGTGTGGACAAACCTTTGTGAGAGTTGAAGGAAAATTGTTGGCTGTTTCTGCCAGGAACCCTGTTGTTCCCAGCATGGCACTAATGAGGCAAGTGCCTTTGGAGATTCTGCTTCAGAACTTGGAAGTAAATACAAGCTTGATAAAAACACAGGTGCGCTATCATCAGCAAATTACTATAAATTACCTACATGAGCAGTGCTTAGAGAAAGCACCTGTAGTTATTTAAAATTAATATATAAATTTGTCATTAAATAACAGCAGATTCATATTTAAATGATAGTGATCAATTTACTGTGTGTTTCCAGAGCTCTCTCAGTAAACTTAGAGTTGACAGTCTAAGAGGAGGCAGGGGCTCACTGTTGCAGAAAAAATAAATGGCAGAGGGTGTATTTGTTTATGTACAAATTAATTTAGGGGCAGGAGGCTGCAGCAATGTGTTCAGGGCAGCAGTAGTTGTGTCTGCTGGCCCCAGCAGTGCCCATCATTGAGCCCCTGTTATCCCTGTGTGCCGCAGTGGTGTTTCCTCTGCTAGGAAGTGAAGAGCATCAGAAAGCAGCAGCCTGTGGTGGTTTTCCTCTTTCCCTCAACTTCCACTGCTGACGAAAGGGTGACAGATTCCTGGTTCTTCCCTCCAGCGGGTGCAGCCTATCCTCACCGGTGGGCAGGGCCAGACCCTGGCAGCTGCTTGCACAAGAGCTGCACGTGTAGGGTCTGCCAAGGCTCTCTTGGTAGTTGAGAGCTGCTGGTCTATGTGCCCCAAGTTACATTCCTATATTCTTACATACATATGTCCATCTGGATTTTTGCTTTGTCCAGATCATGGAACCCTGCTGGTTCCCAGGAGTTCACTGTGTATTTTCCGTGCTGCACGAATGTGTGAAGTGTAACGGAGGATCTGCTGATCCAGAGCAAGGTCAATTCAAGTGTTTTTTTGGCCCTTCAGAGGACGAGTCAGAAACTCTCCTGGATATGTGTGAAGAGGCCGAGGCAAACACATTGACATTTTGTTAATGGAAGGGACTTTTAAAATGTCAATGAAAATGTCACACTTAGATTCCCATTGTGACCACTTGAAGTAAATTCAGAACCATTTAATGGAGTTTTATTTTACTGTTAAAGGCAAACGCGCACACACACACACACAACTGTTCAAAGAACTAAGATCGTTCAGAGCAAATGTTGTTCATGGATATGACAAGGAGGAGAACAAAAGAAGGCAGCAGTTGTTTGAAGGTGTGTGCTCACTGCTTTTTTGGTCTTGAGGATGGGATAAAACTGAACAGGATTTGTTTTGTTCAGATCTTTAAATGACAGCTGAGTGTCTTGGAGGACGTAGTATTTAGCACCAGGGTAGGTGCTCTTGGTGACACTGAGCATCCCAATAATGTCCTTTCCCGTGTGTGCTGATAGATGTAGGCAATAACAGCTCTAGTACCAGGGAAAATGTTCATTCTCACTTTACACAGAAGTGTGCCAGAACTACTAATAACACACGTTTTGTGAATACCTGTCTACTTACTATGCAAATACCTCTCAATTTAAGAAACTGTCCATGATCTTTGAACTAATTAGTTTTACAATGGACTTACTTTACAAGGGGCTTTGGAGAACTTTCTTAACAAATTCAAGCTTGCAGAGCCACTGGTGACTAATTAGTTTTGAACATTCTTAATCCATACTCTGTTTGAACAAGTAACTATAATAGGATTGTAGCGCAGAGGAGTCCTGTGTAACTTTTCAGGTGAAATGCACATGGTTTTACTTACAAATGCTCAGAGAGGCTGACTCAGGGGATTGATGATGGGTGAGGTTTCAACTCTCAACCAGTATTTTTTTGGAGGTGATGGTTGTTACAAATTATGTTCTTTCCCTTTGTTCTTTGGAATGGCAGCACTGCAGTGTACTGGATGTGATCCCTAATCACTAATGTCCCTGCACAGGCTTTGCTTTTTAAACTTTATTTCCCCTCATATATCCAGTCCTCATTGCCACTGAATATGTGTGCTCCTTGTTTGTAAGGCTGAGACTTTCTGTTGCTGTAGTCCAGACTATACATTTCCATATGTATTCATGAAAACATTTTTAAAATCAGGTTAATCTTTCAATATGACTGTCATGGAAAACTGTCAGTTCTTAGAATCCTTTCAATTTGTTTCCCAATTTCCATTATTTTAAGTTAACAGCACGGTTCTTTGTCTTGTCTTTAAAAGCTGCTTGCAAGACTTGAGGGCAGAAGTTCTCTGAAGAATCTCGAACCTTATCTGTTTGCTGAGGAAGGATCTCCTGTGCATGGTAAAAATGTGTCTTTATCCCATTTATGGAAAAATGTTCATGTAAAAGTATTCTCAGAGTATACATACAAGCATACAAATAAGTTATTTTGCCCTAGATCAGAATTTTAATTGTTGATGTAGTTCAATGCAAACTAGATAAAACGGAATAATGCAAAGTCACCCTTCCAAACATTATTGAACAGGACTTAAAATCTACTTTATGCATATCAAAACACAGGTGTAGGTAAGTAAATACCAAGCACGTTGGTCAGTGTCAGTAGTTTTCCAGCAATTTGTTCTAGAGTCTGTCATTAAACTTCTTTGTTTGTTTCTTTTTAATCAGTGGTCTAGACTACCACCACAAAGTCATAACTGCAGAAATTTGCAAAGAACATGTGGTTCAGTAAACAGCAAAGAGTTCAGTGATACAGAGTTGTCTGGGTAAGTTAGGCTAAGGGGCATTAGCAAACAGTATTTTTCAATGAAGCCAAGTCATCAAGCCATTCAGTCTTGACCTGAAATATCGTAAGTATCCTTAGATAGAGCTTCATAAACAATTCCATTATGGACATAGGTACTAATTAGTTGAATGAGTTCACAATGTCAGGATCAACATGGCTCATAAAGACCTTCAGTGAATGAACGAGAATTTCAGATTGGAGAAATGGGGTAACCTTTCAGTGACACCAGTACAAGAAATTTTAAGATCAGGGTTGGATATTTTAATGAAAGAAATTAGTGAACGAAACAGAAATTAATACACTATTCAGGAAGTCAGACTGATTTTCCAGGTTGTGTAAAATTTCGTGACTTTCATGGTGGAAGAGACAACTCTGATTACATAAGACTAAAAATATATATGAAAAAAGGCATAAAAGTGGCAAACTGTAAGGATCAGTGCTGAGATACTGTTGTGGAATTTATTTATGAGTGAGTGGATTTCATAGGGCAAGTATGTGGCTTCAGTGGTTAGCAGCACACTTGTCTGCAGTTTGAATTCCCACAAATATGGAAGGTTCAGAAGAAAGAGCAGAAAAAACTAAAAAGAATCAGGATAATTGGATGAGAGATGATGCCTAGTTTTCAGACACAGTCACTGTGAGACCCATTGTGTATCGTTTTGCTGCACTAGAGAACACGTGTGGGCTTGAGTAGTACATGATTCCTGCCCTGAAACTTTCCAATGTGACATAACAATGATAAAGGCACAGAAATACTGCTAAGCCAGTGCCAGTAGAGCACAGAATATTTAAATACTCTCATTTCTGAACTGCTGTGTTACTCACAAGAAGAATTAAGGGCCAGGAGTAAAATTGGTGTGTGGTTCACAAGGCTCTCAAGTTCTTAATTTTTTTAGCAGATGAGATATTGCTGCATTTTTTTCAAAAAATAAATATTAAATGATATTTTAGTCTGGATGTTTGGTATTTTTTCGTCAACTTTACATACAACAAACAAATGTTTGAGACTGAACTGGTTATGTACTGGTCAAACAGATTTTAAGATGTTTTCTTGGGGATCACTAACTGCCCTTGCTGCAGTCCATAGTGTTACATAATTTCATGTCAAATTATCTGCTTTGCTCTTAAAGCTTTGTAAGTTGTTCATGTCTGTCTGAAGACTGTTCCAGAACTTCAGTTCTAAGATGGCTGGAAACCTTCTAAAATTCATCACTGGTTTCTCTGTGCCAACAGAGTCATTGAGCTTTTGAAGCACTTGTATTTTTCTTCTGCTTCCAACAAATGGTATCAATTATTACCCATATTGGTCATGCCTTTTGGCTGACATTAATGAAGCTCTCTAACATATTAGCACAGCTCTTTAGCTGTATATATATAAATGAACTTCACCTTTTATTACGTTTTTGCTTTGTCTTTTAATACCACAGTATTCATCTGAGCCCATGTATTATTTTGATGTGTGTTCTCATTATTCAGTCTTAAATCCCTTTTGAAGGCCTACCTCTCCATTTGTCATGAACTTGACTTTTAGTGTGTCACTGTGGAATTCAGTAATATGTTGCCCATGAAGTCCATACTGAAGAGCTCTTCATCTAAAATGCTGTAATTAAAGCAATGCAAAGACTTAAACTATTCTTTTTTTCTGGTGGAATTTGAACCAAACAAATATATGAAGTTTCAATAAACTATGCAAAGGTTACATTTTAGTTAAGTGTTTATAACTTGCATGTCAGGGTACTGTAAAATAGGGACAGGTAATATAGGTATTAATGTGATATTCTAACCACTGCTTCTAATTATGATGGACTTGCATATTTAAGAGCACATAAGTACATTAATTACATACCATTTGAGCTCTTCTGGAATGGAGCAAAAGTGACATAAGCATTAAATAATCTTCCACTATTGCCAGTCATATTTCCCCTGTGCCACTGACGTGAAGGTGTGGGTGTCAGTGTAGGGCTCTGATGTTTACCAATTGCATGACACCCAACATTAACTTGGAATAAATATTAGACCTTTCTACTTCACTTAAAAATGGTATAAATATTAGTGACAGCTTCTGCACAGCATTGTAAATGACCAGCCCAGGAACTTCAAGGTAGCCTATAGTGTGGAATACACAAAGTTATTGCTGAGTATTCCAACAGCATGTTTGTATGTGCAGTGTCAGAAAATAGTTTAACCAGCATTTGCTGGTGGATTGATTACAGACAAAAAATAAGGCTCTTCTCATTCAAGACATAACACCAAACTGATGACCAGGACTGAGCACAGTGTTTCAGTTTAAAATATATTAATCTTACATAAATATTTATATTTCTTCAGCATCATTTAGTTTAACCTACATGCCCATTCATAGGAATGGACTGTTGTTCTCTTTCGTCTGCCCATAATGGGCCAGTTCAGGCTGCCCTGAGCCAGGCAGTGTGTTGGGGCACTCCTTAAAACCTAACTCTTGAATTCAGCAGTGCTGAATTTAATGTGAAATCACTCTGCTCATCCATCTCCATCTGTTAAATCTTCACAAACTTAAGTCTTTATTAACCCAATTAGTTTGTCTTCTACATGTTTTGCCAAGCTAATGGAACATTCATCTACTGATATGTTTAATGTCTGCCAACACCAATTCTAAGAGAAAAAATTCCCATTAACTTTCTTCCATGTTAAAGTGCTGTTCCTGCTCTGCCTCTCAGCCTGTTCTCATCCTGTGACAGTATCTTTTTACTAATCCTCCTTTCAAAGTTGCTTTGACATTAATGGATGATGCTAGTCCTGATCACTCAGTTTCTTCTGTGACCTATTGTCAGCGTGTCAGAGGCTTCATGAAAACATTGCTGGCCTCACTTCCTCCTTTGCTGTGTCATGGTTTGTCCTCTCTGATCCAGAGAAATGAATTTCCCCTCTTATCTTACTGTAACAGCTTGGTTGCTAATTCAATGAGACCCTACATTTATAGACGTTGCTATAAATGGCTCCTGTTTTGCACTCGTTCTTCTTGTGGGCAGCCTCTTGGATAATCAGGAAGGCACAGAAATCCCTGGCTCTCTTGAGGTTTTCTTGCAGTCCAAGCTGTTACTGTTTTCAGAGTAACCCAAGTGTCTTGGTCAAGCTGCAAGGCAGCTGTGTATCTCTTTGAGCAATGTTGAACAAACTTTGAGGGGTGCTTGGCTGTCTTGCTGTTCACATTTATACACCACCACCACAAAAACCTCTGAGAATGATTTTTGTCATTCAACTTAGAATTTTTACTTAAATAAGTTTTATTAGTTCTGCCAATAAAAAAACCCTCATCCAGTGTCATTCTGTAGCACACAGATATCCTGCTAGCATGTCTTCAAATGGAACAATGAAGCATTTATTTCCCAGAATAATTTTTGAATCCAGCAGGTCATATTTTGCTACAAAGGCAGGTGAAGCAGTCTGTTGCCTGTTGGCCCCACTCAGTTATTGGTCTGGATTCAGAAATGCCAGTCGGGGTGGCAGAAGTTTTGTGCAACAGCCAGTGGCAGAAGATACACTTTGTTCCTTATCAAGAGCTGCCTTACGCAATTGTTCTAAAAATTTCAAAAGACAAAATATGAGGGAATGACCTACCCAGCACTTTTAGGAGGAGTTCTTCCAAGCTGGTATCTCACCCTGCCAGGGTGTGGTTATGTCTCTGGCACAGGCTGTGTGACAGCAGAGCCACTGACTGCAAGTGTCAGAGTTGGGCACTGCAGCCTCTGGACAGGAAGAGAAAATAAACACTTATGTCCCAGGAAGTGTAGTTTTCTTTCATCTCAGAAGTGAGGGGGCTGTTTAGAACAGCTTAGTAAGGGCTTGGGAGGCAATAAAGCTTTTTAATAAATTTCAAAGTATCAGAAATTCATAGAAATGGTATTTGTGAATATAACTGAAGTGGACAGACTTGTCACATCAGGTGTAAATTGCTTTTAACACTTGGAAAGGGAGAAAAGCTTGGTTTCCTCCCTACCATCCTCCTCCCCTCATCCCAAACTGCATCTTGACGTTGTAGGCATTTGTGAATGAGGACATCCTCTGGAGGTTGAGCAGTGACTTGAAAAACCCTGTTAACTCAGGCAGGCACAAACATGTTTAAGGAAAGTTGCAGTTAATTCTCTACTCTCACATCCCCCATGGAAAGCTGTTATGCCATTTGCACTTACCGAGGCCGTGGAAGTCTCTCACCTTCCTGCAATTACAGCTCTGTGATTCTCCTTACTGCCTGTAGTTACCCTTCTGCCTATAAAATCAAAAATGTCATAAATAAATAATCCTGTTCCCAAAATTAGAAATTTATAAAAAGCAGCTAATAAATGAACTTCTAGAGGCTTGCTCTGATACAAGACATCAGATGACTTTGGATAAGGTTTTAGAGTATCTTGTATTCACATCCAACAGAAGAACTGGTTTCCTAATGAAGTGTAATGCTGTTTTTAATTAACATTTTAAATTTTTATGATATGTATTTTATGACCCACATGGATGAGGTAATTAGGCTGAATCCTTTTATGAACAGAGATCCTTTGCTTCAGACAGAGGCATTGCCTGGAGTTGAAGGAATCCCTGAGTCTCCCTTGTCAAAAGAAGCAGTTTCACATTATTATCACCACAGTATAAGTGCCAAATAAACTTATTGGTGTTCTCTTCACCACTCACAGATTCCTGTAGGAATCTTGTGACATGCAGCATGTGACATCTATGTGAAATGACCTCTAATATGTCAATTTTTTTATTTTGTCCTCTACTTTGTTATTTCTTAATTACAAAGTGCATGCATAGTGTAGATGGCTTCTTAGCCACTTTTGTGTAGCAGCTACTTCTTCTGCCTGTAATGATACAGATGAAATCCAGTTGCCAACCTTCTATTGATGGAAGTCTCAATGGTGCTGGCAGAGGTTTTCAACCTTTGTTCACAGTTGATGAACTTCACTTTAGAGGTCTTTCTTGAAAACTGAAATATCTTTTGGTAGATGCTAACCAGGATTTAAACAGGATTTAAAAATTCTAAGTTTTATGAATGTCAAATAAAATGCATTTCCCAATTTGTGGAATAGTGAATATTTGTTCAGAAAACACTGAAAACCAACTCTGGGCTATAAATGTTCTTACCTG
The DNA here is from genome assembly GCA_013400495.1 of Nicator chloris. Taxonomy (NCBI): domain Eukaryota; kingdom Metazoa; phylum Chordata; class Aves; order Passeriformes; family Pycnonotidae; genus Nicator; species Nicator chloris. The sequence goes on from WAAE01002827.1 coordinate 63,219, forward strand.
ACAACATGCTGCTTTGTTTTTGAACAGGAGATGTTATTGAATTCCATGGCCCGGAAGGGACAGGAAAAACAGAAATGCTTTATCACCTTATAGCCCGCTGCATCATTCCCAGAGCAGAAGGAGGACTGGAAGTAGAAGTCATGTTTGTTGACACAGATTACCACTTCGATATGCTCCGGCTGGTCACCATTCTTGAGAACAGACTGGCACAAGGGACAGAAGAAATGATAAAGCAGTGCCTGGGGAGGCTTTTCCTTGTGAGCTGCAGTAGTAGCACTCAGTTACTCCTCACCCTCTACTCTCTAGAAAACCTGTTCTGCGCTCACCCCTCACTCTGTGTTTTGCTTTTAGACAGTTTATCAGCTTTTTATTGGATAGACAGAAGCAATGGAGGGGAGAGTCTCACCTTGCAGGAGATGAACCTGAAGAAATGTGCTAACTTCCTTGAAAAGCTTGTGACACAGCACCACTTGATCCTCTTTGCAACAACACAGACACTAATGCAGAAATCTGCAAACTCTGCAGAAAGCTTTTTACCTTTAAAACTTCCACATGAAACTGATACAGACTACAGACCGTATCTCTGTAAATCATGGCAGCAAATGGTAACCCACAGGATATTTTTCTCTAAGCAATGTAATCCTGGCAACAGCAAAGGTTTTACTGTAGTTTCTTGCCACCTCAAAAGACACCAGATAGTAAAACGTCCATTTAGTGTTGCAGAATGTGGAGTTCAGTTTTAACGTCGGTTTATTTTGTAAACATTTACCAAATCCTGGTGCTTAAGGCCTGATTAGGTCTAAGTAGCTTTTAGTAACTTTTCAACTAGCTGATTGTTGCTGGGTGATTAATAATTGTTGTCACCATTTTCTTGAAATTCAGTAAAGGTCAGGGAATAGTAAAATTTTTGAATTACTTCAGCAATTCAGTGTAAACTATAGAGAAATTATGACATTACTTGTTTGTGCTTAATCAAGAAAATGGTAACCAAAGACATTACAGTCCTGGTATCCTTCAGCAATCTAACCTGTGTGACCCAATGGCTGTTGGAATTTCTGGGCCTTGCTGCTTTACACTCCTCTTCCAAGCTCCAAAAGTAGGAGCCTACTTGTCTGTGACAGAGGTTGCAAAGAGGCCAGAGTTCACTCTTTATAAACAGTGGCCTGGGTTTATTCCCTCTAGCTTTGGGCATGAGAAGTGCTGATTTTGCCCGAAGAAGACGATTCATTTTGACAGCCTGTTAAATAGTGGTGATCCTGACTGTGCTGCTTCTCCTGGCTCTCAGCCTCTCCATTTACATTAGTGAGTGCTCAGAGGAGCAGGGATTGCAGGTGTTCTGACCCTTACAAACATCTGGCATTGAAGAGTCTTCAGCTATTAAAGAAATAGAGGCCTGATTTCCATAACTCAAGGAAGAGCAAAGACCCAGCTCTGGGTCCCTGTGAGTTTGTGCTGGATGCAGCAAACAGTTTAGTTTTTGAAAATAATCAAGTGCAAGTTATGGGTTGTTTTGGGAGTGGAGGGGTTTTTTGTTGTTTATTGTTTTTTAAAATGATGCGCAGACTTTTTTCTTTGCCTTCCCTCATTATTCCTTCCCCGCTCTCTCTAAGAAATCCAGGAATGCCATGCCTCTGGTCTTTACCAATATGTACTTGTCACATGTAGAACATTTGTGTGCAGGATTTGGCATGTGACATGTTTCAATTCTGGCAAAGAAGATTCAGAACTTACAAGAAATGCCCTACAGTTCTGGCAAAGAACACCACATTATTTATGAACCTAGAGTGCCCTTTGAAAGCTTCAAAGTGCTTTACAAGAAAGAAAATTGCACACAGTACATTATTTAATACAAAAACTTACATTAGCTTACAAATTCAAATTACTCAAACAAGGGGGAAATACTTCTCACAGCGATGTTTGTTCAGTCATGTTGCACAGCACGTTTTATAGTTTAGATTGAAGAGATTAATAACAAAAATGCATATTAAGAAGAAATATCTAGCTCAGTATCTTTTTGAGGAAGATGCCTAAAAAACTGTTGTGAGACACTTACCTTTGAGTTTTCTGACTTCTGAAGCAGTTTTTTCAAGCTGAATGTATGTCTGGAATCCCAGCTGTGTGTAGTTCAGCTACCCTCTTGGGTTCCACTGTGTCTGTTCACAATGAGTTCAGTTTAATTATTCTTTCTGTGGGAAAACTTCCTTTTTTCCTTTCTCATTTTAAACCTTCCATCTTATCACTTCTTCACTCCATTCTGTTCTTTGACACACGAACAAACTTTGCCTTTTCAACATCTCCCCAGAGCTGATGATTTTATAGACTGTCACTTCATTTGTGCTTTCTCATCCATCAGCACCAATATGTGTTTTATTTCAAAACCTGCATAAACACACAAATCCATGAAAAAATATATAACAACCGTTCAGCCTAGAGTGGGCCCAAGTTTACCATGAGTAGACACTTCCACTATGAATTATGATAAAGGGCATTATTGAATTTTTTGTAAAAAAGAGTGGGACATTTCAAGTAGAACTAGAGAACTTTAAAATCTGAAAATTCTAGGACTATGTAATTTCTACTAGAAAAAAATCAAAACCAAACAGCCCCCCTTTCCATTGGAGAATAGAGCTCCACTGATGATTAACTTCTTCATAAAATCATACTTGCTAAAGAATATGCTTGAGAAAAAAAAAATTGGATCTGATCTGGCATTCCTGTCTAGAAAAAAAGCTTTTATATTATTCACAATGTAGTTTGTATTTTGCATTGTACTATAAAAGAAATGCCTAAATTGAAATGAAGCTGAAGTTTCAGTTGATCAAAAAGAGCACCTCAGGAAATTTCAAAATTTCCCAGTTTTATTTTTACTTTGAATGCAGACAGGTTTTTTTTAATTCTCTGGTAATTGTAATATTCATGATCTGCACATTTGTTTTAGCTGTATAGCAAGCCTGGATTTCTGAGGTGCTGAATATCTGCATATCCCTGTAATGCTGCAGGAGAGATAGGCAATATATAATCTGGGAGTTCACTGACCTCATCCTCTGCCAAAATTATGCCATTTGGAAAAATGAACCTTTAGGATACAAGTCTCAGAAAGATGCAGTGATAAAGAATCCGAGAAGCAGCAATTTTGTTTGTATTTTAATGCTCTGTGGGTATTAAACATGGAGTTTACCATTTTTTAAATGGAGAATTTTCTCAAAATTTTGTACTGATTGTAGTTAGTGGAGACTGCAGTCTATCCTTGTGAGCCAGGAACAGTGTATGAAATGTAGCATTATACCTGGAATACTCTGTTCAATGCAGATCCTCCTCTTTCACCTAGACCTGAGGTACCACCCTGTCTCCAGCCCACTGTCTGACCTGGGGTGCCCTGAGCTGCTGCAGCTCAGTCTCCCAGGGAGGAAGCACATTTCAGGTTAGTAGGTCTGTGCTAAATCAGCCCTGCAGAAGAGCATGGAATACATGTATTCCTGAACTCTGATTTAGCCAGGTATTTCTTAGAAATGAAAATCCTTTCATGTCAGTGCCATTGTTCTTCAGCTCAGGGTGGTATTATTAAGGCTTTTGTAGGCACAGGAACTTTTTACATTCCTTAGAATTTTGTTTGTTGTTTCATATGTATCCTGGAATTAAAGCAGCAAGCTTGAAATAAAGAGGAACTAGTTCACCCTTCCCCCCGTCCTTTTTCACAAAGAGAGGGCTTCTTAGCAAAACCAAATTGCAGGGTTTATATTTATTTTCTACTAAACTAGTAGAAAATATCTATGGACACCTGGAAAGAAATGTTGAGTTTTATATTCAGTTAAAAGTTCTTTATATTCCTAGACTTTTTATAGAGCAAATAAAATACAAATAACAGTTTGCTTGGTTTAAGTTTGCACTTGTGCATAAAATTCAAGTTTCCTTTCTCTTATATAACTAATCTCAGAAACTTAAGTTTCCCTGGAGTTTGGAAATGGCAGAAGATAAATGTTCTCCTGTGGAAACATACCTGCAGTTGTATTTTTGCTGGAGAGTAATGGACAGAGGAAGCAGAAATACCACTTTGATGGCAGCTGTATAGAAGCCTTGGACTGTGTCTGAAGAGGAACATGACTTTTTACTTTTCTGTGGTTGCTGTAATAAAACGTCTGTTGAACCTCTTTATTCAAATATACTTTTGATATCCAAATACCATACTGGAGTGATGGGCAACATCATTTTGCCATGACCAAGCCTGATGCGAAATTTAACACCCACCTCAGGATAAAGCTGTGCCACAGCACCAAACTCAAACTGGTGTAGGGAGTTGCAGTGAATTCTCACCCGTGTAAAAGCTGCAGACAGGTGCCATGTCCAACAACTACAGAGCAGCACAGGACCCCTGCATTCTGTAAAGAAGGGGAGGCACTGGAAGGGCTTGGAAGACTTTGGCAATGGAAAAAAATTTCAGAAAGGTAAAGGAGTATGAGTACAATACATGTGCATGATCTGGATGGAAAACTGATGCCCTGCAGCAGTCTCTGAAATCAAAGGTCTGGCCATCCCTGTGTGTGAGAGAAGACAGCAGAGTGGCACTGGGCTATGAATAACATGGAGAGTGACAAAAGGGCCCATGAACTGTTCACAGACCTGTCTAGCATGGTAATACTTTGAAAGAGAAGGTTAACTAGAGTGGACCTGTAGATTTTTCCCGCCTGGGAATACGGATTCCACTGTGTAGATGCTTTATAGCTTATTTATAATGAAAATATAAAACTCCACTGCTCTGGACCCAGGAGGAATTAAATGTAAAAACAGACTTCCTATTTTATGTTGGGGTTTTTTTCCCTCCAGCTCTAGGCGCCTTCCCAACAGTCAACACTTAGCTCCAGAGCACTCTTGCAGCTTTCTGTGGCAGGAGCAAGCTTCACTGAAAGTGAGTATTTCTCTCCTTTGCTGAGGGTTTATGTACACTCTTTATTACTGGGCTACCCAGGCAGGGAAGCCTGAACCCATGTGACACATCAGGGTAACTGATAAGTAGCTGTGGAGGCTTGATTCTGTTGGCAGTCAGGAGTGATGTCACATTTGAGTAGATGATTTTGAAGAAGTAGAGCTCTGACTTCATTTGGGAAAAGTCTGGCACTCTTTCCTCTGCTTTCCCACCCAGCTTTGCACCGTGCCCCAGCCAGCTGGTCGTTGTACCTGTGTGGGCCTCAGTGCTCCAGGATGGCGGTGACAAGATGTCACTGCCTTGCCAAATGCTGGTGAACAGCCATGTTTGCATCTTGGCACTCTCATTGTACAGGAGCTGGCACAACCACTAGAGTTAATTTAAACCTTTTGCCAGGTTTCTTTCTCATATATCTCACTGGGCCTGTGCTAAAGACCTCCTGGCCGTGGGGGATATAGGAAAGAGAAGAAATCTTGGGGTTTGAATATAAGAAGGACAAGATTTTAGGCCGTTGCTCCAAAAAGAGGCCAGGCAAGGCTGTGAGGTTCCTGCAGAGGCAGACAGAAGTCAAGGCCTCAGAGGTGACTTGGCAAAGATCAAGGAATGGACTCGACATCTCCTGTCAAGGGATGAATAGGAATTGTGACTTAGAACATTTGCACTCTCTCACACTGCTGATGTAGAAGACCATGCTCTGGTGGGCAGTGCTGTCTCTGAGGCACATCTCAGGCTCCATCACTGACAGTGCTGTCTCCATCCCAATATCTCTGTGAGGAGGGAAGTGAAAGGGGAAGGGGTTGAGAAGAGGGGAGAATTTTTGGGAAATTCCTCAAGGCTTTGCTGATGTATGGGAAACAGGAGAGCCATTTGGTCATCAAAACTTGGCAGGTAAAGGGCTCCGTTTCTCTCCGGAGCCTGTAGAAAAGTGCCATAGTAGCAAAGAATGGCTTAGCTAAAACCAACACATTCTCAAAAGGTCAGGGGGTTGCAGGAGCAGCCTGCAGCCACCATGAAGAGGAAAACCTCGTTGAAGAGGAGATACCACCAGAGCTGCTGTTGTGCTCCTCCAAGTTCCTGTGAGCATGTCCTGGTGGACATACTGCCACTGGAAGCTCCTGTCACAGCTGGAGATGGGACACCCTTCAACCCCTTCTGGGAAGCAGGAAGCTGGTGGGAGGCCACCCTGTCCCCATGGCTGCTAAGCTGTCTTGCCCATGATGAAGAGCATTCACTTACAAGGTCATGGCTAAACTTTCCCTCATTCTTTATTTTAATGCCTTAACTTAGTGGCTCTGCAGTGATACTACTGCCACTGCTTGCATTTCAATTACCAAATGCATCAGTTGCACTTTTCTGACAATGAAATCACATTTTGTGAAATTATACAGGTGCTTGTATTTTCACCCATCAGAAAAAAATGATGCTTTAAAAAAAATTTATGAATCCCCTAAGCAAATGCTATAGACCAGTTGCACAGGCAATGAAGTTACAGAAGCCAGGGGAGCCAGGAATTTGAATAGCCCACACAGTTAAAGGAAAGGGCTCACTATCTTTAAAATCCATGGAGGCATTCCAAATATGATTATTCTGCAATCCTGTTCACAACAAATCTTGCAGGCTAACACTACATGCCCCTTCCCATTGATTGTATGGCCTGCACAAGCACTCTGAGCCTATTAAGCCTGAAGTCCCTGCTGCAGATAATAACTTAGACATTTCAGTCCCTCGAGCAGACACAAAAAGTACTTACTAGCATAGTTGTCAATTTTGTGGAAATGTCCTGTGGGATTCCATAAGTATCCTAACAACTGGCTGAGCTCTTTCCTTCGCTCCCACAGGTGTGGTTAAATCAAGGAGCAGTCAGTGCTAGCTGGAGGCAGGCAGGGCTCAGGTGCCTGGTGCCTGCCAGAGAGTGTCCATGATCCACTGCTGGCTGCTAAATGCTCAGGAAAGGTTCCATCTCCCACCACGGCAGAGGAGTCAGTGAGACCCCCCGGGACTCAGAAGGGAAATCCTAATATGCCTGATTTTCACCATGCCACAGTAGCAAATCAGCCTTTCTCTGGTGGAAATGGGAATTTCTGACATTCTCAGGTCTTTGCTGGTTGCAAATCAACTGACACTGATGTCAGTAATTCACCCCTGTGACGGAGCACTGCAGCACAGCCTGAAGGAGACTCAACCTGAGGGCACCTGCTGGGAGGTCCAGCACAGCTCCTGGACCAGGGCACTGCTCCTGGCATCCCTCCTGGCACAGGGAGACCTGGGTCTGCTCCTCTCTACAGCTGCACCGTGCTCACATGGTGGCAGTGGCTCCTGACCATTGTCACAGAGTAGACACCACTAAAGGAAACCCCAGTCTCTCACTGTGATCAAATCCCATAGCTCTGCTCATGGCTCTGCTCTGGTGGGATCTCGTGTCTGTTTTGTAAAGCAGCCCAAGTGGTTTTCCTGCTCTGAATGAAGGACAGAGGTTGCATCCACCAGTCTTGGTGACACTTTATCCACCCTCATGGCTGTGCTGGCTATGAACCAAAGAGTAACGAGAAAGAGCATTATAACAGTGTCAAAGTTACAAAACAAGCTTTTCTTTTTGTGTTGGTTTGGGTTTTATTGCTGCTTCTAATAGCTCTTCTAGGAAACAAAATTTCCCAATACTTCCTTTTCTGGTAAGACAGTGTGTGTGGTATCCTACCCCAAAGGCAAGAAAAGTACATTCTCTGGGTTTATTTTTTTGAACTAAAACCATACTCTACTTTGGGTTGTGCATTCTTCAACACAGTGTTGCTCCACTCATGGATTGATCAAAGATACCATGGACAATGGGAAAAGTAGGAGGGAGTGCTAGAACACAGAGCAGGCAGCACTGCAGACATGTGTTTAAATGAACTTGCTGGATATGAAGAAAATTCTGCAGATCTGAAAGCCAAAAGTGAAACTCTGAACTATTCCTTCTGAATTTGCACTTTTACATGTACAGCACAGCTGAATTGGAGCCTGAAGATGATAAAAATGCAGACACAGAATAAAAAGGCTGGTTTTCTAGATTTTTTGGTCCTACAACCTGTTTTCTCCAAGAGCAAGGTTTGGCTTCTAGGAAAATAAAGGTGACACAAACAAAAGCACTTTCTGTTAGGATAAGAAACCATCAAATATCAGTGCAAAATTTCAAAACCTGCTGAATTCTCAGTATGTAGAATTGGTCCTGGCTACTCCCTGCACTGTGTAATTTCAGTGTCACTGTTGTCCTGTCATTTATTTGAAGCCAAAACCATTATATTTGGGAAGCAGGTAGGCTTTCAGACTCTCCAAAACCAATTCAGTATAATTGTGGGGTAGGATGTACTAAAACTAAAATGTTAATTCATACACAGACTAAAACATATATTTAGCTGCCTACAGGATTCTTGTGAACAACAGCAACACACAGATAGGACAGAAGACATTTCATCTTGTGAAGCCATCATGACACGAAAGAGGACATTCAAAGGCAAAGGAGAAATCCTTTTGTTTAATGAAAAATGAATGTGAGGTACATTTTCTTACACTGTGGTTCCTGTCCCAGCTCTCCTCCCTGTCTGAAACACTGTGCCAAAGCTCAAGCAGTAAATCTCTCTTTGCCAAAAGAAGCCTGCTGGAAACCAGAATAAATACAAGTGGAGACTGGAGTGGAGACTGAAGCCTCATCTCATTTTAGATTTGCCTTGTTTCCCAACAGCTTTCCTTCTCACACATAATTGGACTTGATACTGAAAAGCAGATCCAGATTATCCTGGGCAGGGTGACATCAGGTTTTGAATACAGAAGAAAAGAGAGGTCAGAGCATAGTCTTGATACAAAGACCCAACCCCCCCCAATCCTATGAAACTGTATAAAAGCCTTAAGTACTCCTGAATAAGGATTGCTTTTTTGCAGACTTTTAGCAAGTACTCATTTTTAATTCATCAAAGGAAACATAGAAAATGGTTGAGGATGCGACTTGCCCAGGCTTCTGCCATGAAACAGCAAAGCTTAAAAGTCTGTTTTAAGGTGTTTTAACAAACACAGGTCTAAAAGGCTTGAATATAGGGCAGCTTTGCCAAAAAAGTTGGCCTCTAATGGTTTTGATTGTGCTGTAGGCTGGGTTCATGTTGTTCTCCAACCACCAGTTCAAGTCTCAATTTTGCTTATTTGCTAGAAGTTTGTGTAGCAGACATTCCCAAACAGGCCATGGTAACTCCAGAACAACCTATAGATTTCAATGCTGATGACTGCAGCATAACCTAGACAATAAACCTATCAAGAAAAATAGTGTGAAGAAACAGCTACAGACAATAAAAATAAAAACATTTTCCATGTCAATATTAAAAAATAATTATGGGCTGATAGCTAACAAAATTCTTGCTAGCCCAGGTAAGCTACTGCTTGAATGAAAATTCATTACTTATGAACAGACTTGATACATCTTGCCCACAACAGACTGCTCAAGTAATGTAGATCCTGTTCATTTTTATCCATTCCTTTTGTCAGGCCCCAATGGAATTGTTTAAGTTGGACTTGGCACAGGAGCCACCAGCAGAATGCACCGAGTGTGCTGCTCTGTGTTGGCAGGACTTGAGGTTGTCAACGCAATGAAAGGATCTCAGCCACACAACCCAAGTTAAACTTGCCTCCTGCCAATCTGCCACATGCTAAATTCCAGTAAATTGCTTAATTAACGTAACGAAAGCAAACTGCACTGCAGTCTGCTCTATAGGGAGCTGAAAACACCCTCTCATACACAAGCAATGATGCCCTGTCCTTTAACAGTGTGGCCTACGTTTATCTGTTCCTAAGAGCTCTTCTGTGCACACCTCTTGTAAGTTTTTCTATTCCATTGTACAGAAAGTATTTCTGGTTAACTATTTTGGTAGCCTCATTTATATTCCCTATTTCTAGAAAGGCTCATGCATATGTTTAATGCATGAATAGTTCCAGGGAAGTCAACGGGAAAATTTATACCTTTAAAGTTAAGGGTGTGCATACATCTTTACAAAGTGAAAATGGACTTTTCATCTACACCTCCAGGTTTCCTCCAGCTGCGTCTGCCAGAACATACATAACTGAACCAGACTTCCAACACTAATCCATTATTCCTCCACCTAGAAACTTGAAATCCACCATTAACTCTACGATCATTATATATGGGTCTCTTCCTTTTTCCTGCTTCTTTCCCAAATTACTCAGAACATGGGGCATGAAAAAATTACTGTGGTGGCTAGGAAAGCACATGCACAGGCAGAGCCACATGGTGCTGGTTGGTGAAGGACATCAGGCCATGCTGACAGCGGCGTTTGCCTCACATTGTGATTCTGAGGCCTGTAGAGGTATCCACAGGCTAACTGAGCACAGGGGAATGTCCTGTTCACAGCCTGTGATGACTGGCACTCAATTCCATCTTGTTGGATCAAAATCCACGATCTAAACATCCCTCCCCAGTCCCCTGTACTCTCCATGCCCCAGTGACTTGGAGCCCTTTCCCACCAAACACGTCAGTCATCGTGTTGATGGCTTAGGACCACACTGGTATTTTTGGTATGTATGTTCCACTCAGGAAAATGTCCAACAAAGTGAAATAATCTGTGTTGCAGAAAAAAAGTAGCTGCATTTTATCTGTTTATTTTGCTCTACTACAAGGACAGGCCAGTCAAAGACTCCATGGAGTAGAAAAGTGTGCTTTTCTAGAAAAGTAGAAAAGCACAGCCCCTGCCTACATGACGTTAAACTATCAAGTAGAAACAACATTTTTTTGCTTGGTGATTGCATTCCCTCCCACTCTCACACAAGCCAAGAGGAGTCTCTTGTGTTTACAGCCAGAGAATGGGAGACAAGCACTGGGCTGGTCTTGGCTCAGCTTGGTTTTTTGTTTGTGTTGGACACACGATGACACTCCCCTCTTCAGATCCAAGGTCCTAAAAGCAATTTGTTTTCATTTAAAAGCAGAAAAGGCCGTGCTTTCTTACCAGCACACACGCTGGGGAAGGCTGACAAAGCAGCTGCCTGTCCTTGTGCCTCTGCAGAGGAGCTGTAGCTCCCATGGCTCCCACCCAAATCTCGGGCGCGTCAGAGAAGTACAACCACAAACTTTCCAACCTTTTGCGATCGAGCCAGCAATATTCCCGGTTTGGCAACTACAAGTCCCAGTTGTCAGCCTGACTGGGCTGTATCAGAGCCACGTGGACACAGGGAGCTGCTCACACAGCCCAACTTGCAAGACCGGTGCCTCAATTTGTCATGCTCATATAATAAATCAATTTGTTTCCTTTAACTAGGGGTTAGTCAGCAAACCCTTACTGATGCTTTTCTCGTACAGTAAGTCCCACTTCCCTGTAGGATTTGTGTGAATGTGGCCTTACCTTTGCTTTAGGAGAAGCAGCGAGATGAGGTTGGTTTTCCTGAGATACCCATTCTCTTGTGAATCCTCCCACCCAACAAACACCTGATTTTTCTACCCATGATGAAGAGCTATTGGATGCGTGCTCTACCCTGTGTCCTATACAGCATGGTGTAGGGGAGGGTTGTTGTCTTCCAAGCCAGGCTGACCCAGATGTGATGTGGCTGAGCAGCAGAGCATTTCACCCACAGCCCCACTGCCACTCCTACTCTGTGTCCCGGGGGCATGTGGAGGCTCTTAGTTCCGGAACAGTCTGGGACACTTTCCCACTGAGCCAGGGTGATCTGTCTGTCCTTCTGGACAAACAGGTTGTTGTGTTAAGCAGGAGAGGCCTATCAGTGCTGGGATCTCTCAGTCTGCCCCAGCAGGGCTGCGTGGGAGCTTTGCAGCACCAGCAAAAGTGGCTCCTTGTAGCCCCCTCGGCCCCTGTGGCCCCACTTGAACCCTGCTTGAACTCAGGTTCAGGCGAGAGATTTCGCACGTGGTTCAGACTGGGGCTTGGAGCAAGAAGACAGTGTCAGCAGCAGATCCCTCGGCACTGCTCCTCCCCAGCTCTGGCTGATGCACTGCAAAATCTCCAGCCCCGTGTGCTCAGCCTGCCTTGTCCAGCTGTGGGAGGAATTTCAGCTGTGCAATAATTTCTCAGAGGAAGTGTCTATCCATGAATTAATGTCTCTAAGAACTAATTATTGGGTAAACTATAAACAGTCCCTGGAGTGCCTCTTCAATACTCAGCTTTTGGGCTTCAAAACAGACAGAGCAGGCAAGAGGATTTTCAAAGGACACTCTGTCTGGGTGAACAATGATGCAGGTGACCCAGTGGTTTTCCCTCTCACAGCCTAAAAAGACAAAAAGGTCCACAGTGGTCATTTGGGGTGAAAATTTATAGCTTATTAATTTAAAAAGAAGAAGAAGAAAAAAGCCATTTCTAGGCCAGATCATAGATTCTAGGCTGCCATCCAATGTCAGAAAATGTTCCCCTCCCAGCAGGGGATTCAGGCTAAAGGGTTATTTAATACTTTCTGGTTGATTTTGTGTTTGGAATAACTGCTGTAAATGATTGGTTTTGGCCTGAGAAATTGTTTGCTTACCTGGCACCTGAACTTCAGTGACAAACTTTAATGTCCTCCTCTGAGTATTCCCATAGCACACAAAGGAGCCTTCATGCAGTCCCACTAGCTATACATCTGACCTTTCTTTAAAAAAAAAATCAAAATCAGATGTTGTTCATTATCTCTTCAAACTCCCATCTACCCGTGAACATCCAAAAGTTTTAAAAGCCTGCTTAAGCAGGTCTCCACTCCATTGATGGAATATCCTTTAATATTTTATAGCTCTGACATGCACTTCTAAAAGTACTAATTAATCTCACTAGATAAAAACTGGCACAAAATGGCACAAGTGAGAATAGCTCCATCCTTCCTCACAGCAATCGTGTGCCAGTTCATCTTGGAGCATGTAATGATTTACTGTAATAGTTTTAGGCCCGTAATGGGGCCAATAACTGGCATCTGGAAGCTGTGAGGCTCTTTCCCAATGGATGCCATTCACATATAGTTATTTAATTAATTAACAGCTCCACTACCATAAGCCAGTGAAGAGTCCATTAAAGTTGTTTTGTTTTTTTTTAAAATATCTTCCAAAGTAAGAACATATGCTGCACACTGCTTTTCCCTTGGAGAGTGCTTAATGTTGCAACCTGTTTATCTTATGACTGATTTTCAAATTCCACCTTAACCAGCTGCTTTTTGCTCGACTTTGGGATTCAGCAGAGACTGAACTGCCGAGCACTCAGCAGGAGGAGCAGAATAACATTCTACCTGCATGTGCTCATTCCTGAGCGAAGTGCCAAACCCCTGCAATGGCTGCCTAGCTGCCTCTGTGCTCTTCCTAGACTTTACACGTGATGTACTTTCACTTGCCCATTTTCTCTGCTGAAAGAAAAAAAACTAATAAAAAAAAAAAGAATCAAGGTGTGGAGTTCATTTGGAAGAAGCAAAAAATCAGTGGGAAAATGAACCCCAGCAGACATTAGAGGGAGTTGGTCAAGTTTGTAAAATGTATTTGAGAGCTCAGTCCCATGTGAAATGTGGAAAAGCCATCAGGGGCTGTAAAGCCAGCAGGGATGGGTTTGGTCTGGTAACAGTGCCAAAGGATTTTGCTTCCTGAGCAAGGATTCCTACTCCTGAGGTGCAGTTAAATGCAAACCACATCCTAATGGGTGCTGGCCGGCAGTGGGGCGGAGGACTCGTCCATAAGGCTCCATCCTGCAGGCAGCTGAAGCAGGAGATAAGAGCAGCTCCCCTGGCACTGGCCGGGCACAGGCACGGGCAGCTGCAGCTCCAGCCTGGTGCCGCGCAGCCCGCGGGATCTGAGGAGCTGCCCCAGAGGGACGTGGTAGACGTGAAATTGGAGAAGCTCTGACAGGAATGTCATTTAACAGTGCCTGTCTAAAGTGAGCCCTGCTAACGTGGCAGGGCACAGCGTGAGCTCCCTGGTACTGGATCGTGATATGTAGGACATGTCAAAAGTTACGTAATCCCTGATGCAGAATCCTTTTCCCTGGCTGTAATGTGTTGTGTCGTTCCTCCTCCTGCTCTCCCTCCCACTGGTCTGCAGTACAGCCTTCTGCCTGCAAGGCTTTTACTGGGGTGTGCTGCAAGGCTTAGGAAAAACAGCAGTGCCCTGGAGCAGCTGTCATCCAGAGCCCTTCAGCTGGTGCCTCACCCCTGTGATCCACCATGGATCATCCAAGGGCTGCCAGAAACCCAGGGGAAGCCAACAGGAGCTGAGTTTGATACCCTTGTGAGAGATTCAGGTTCTCTCTGCCCAGATGTCAGGTGTGGACAGTGAAAAGCCAATCTTTTTAACTGTGATGTCTTGTGCTCCTCCCTAGGTAGAGCCTCAGGCCTGACAAGCCTGAAAGTTGAGCACCCAGCACTTACTTCCAGGTCCATCAGGGCTCTGAAATTGCTCTTCAGCCTAAACCCCCTGAAGCAACCAGTCTGTCCAGGCTGCTGGGTCATGGCAAGACCTCCTGGCAGGTCTTCCTCCTCCCAGAAGGTAACAGCAGCCGCTGCTGCTTCTCAGAGCAGGGGCTGTACAAGAGGTGGTTCCCACTTCCAGTTCCTTAATGGTCAAAGCACTCTCCTGGAAGCAGCACGTGGACTGAGTTCCTTCCCCTGTAAAAGGACATTCAAACATGCATCTCCCACTTTCCTCAGCATACCTCAGCACCTGGGATAATGCACTCAGTTGCTGGGATAATGCACTCTCTTTGGCTGCAGGAAGAAGGGACATTCTGCATTCACTGATGCTTGTGCCCGGGTGACCTGTAATCTGCACAAACTCCATCAGAAGTCCCTGAAGCAGAGGCTAGAGCTCAGGATCTCTCATTCCAGGAGATTGCCATAACCAATAGGTCATGCAAGGTCACCTCAGCTAACTTCACCAGTACCCACGTACCTACATGTCTCCTATAGGCAGCAGGGAAACAGGCATTTCCTGTCCTGAGACAAATGTCTTGAATTCCCTTTCCTCTCCACTGCCTATATGTGGAGCCTGGGGTGACTAATGCAGTCTTTGAAGCCCAGCAGTTCAATATCTACATCAAGGATGATGAGTCCTGCCTCTCCTCCCTCCAACCCTTTCCTGTCTTCTCTTTCTATCCCAGTAAACCTTTCATGATGCCGCAGCTCTGACAGGAAGACCTGGGAGCACAGAGTTATCCTAATCCTCTGCAGAACTGCCAGAAGTTAGGGGCTGGAAGGCTCAAACCATGGAGCTGTGGGCTCAAATCATCTCCAGGAGCTCTCCTGTGAACCAGCTACCCCCCAGCAGAGGAGGTTTCTGACATCTGGTTTCCTTTCCCAGTTTATTTTAATAGACAAGACTGACCAATTCTTGGTTCTGCACAACACATGCTGTAGACACCTATCTTCTGCAAAGAACTGTAAAAAATATTAATTAATATGATAATTAGTACCCCATGGGTACTTTGTGCTTTTGTGGAAAGCAAAGCAACTATAAGGCAGTTTGACTGGCTGTTCTGTTTTCCTGATTTGTCCTGCTCTACTACTTCAATTAATATCCTCTTTAAATGTGATTCAGGCTTAATATTACTTATCTTCAAAATATTAGAAGCATCCCACATGACTTCAGGTTTCTTGATTAGTGTTCATTTACGGATAAATTACCTCAAGGTGCAATGAAGGTTAAGCACAAATACTGGGAATTTAAAGTAAAACATGTCTGACAGATTTTGCAACTAAAGTAAAACCCTGCAGCAGAAATTCCAAAGCACTCGTTCCTGAAATTGCACTTAAAATCCAAACCAATCAATATTGGAATCATAGAATCATAGAAAGGTTTGGATTGGGAGGGACCTGAAAGATCACTCCATTCCAATTCCCCTGCCATGGGGCAGAAACACCTTCCAAGTGCTCCAAGCCCTGTCCAGCCTGGCCATGAACAGTTCCAGGAATGGGGCATCAACAACTTCTTTGGGCAACCTGTTCCGGCGCCTTACCACCCTCAAAATAGCAAATATATTTATTCTCTGGTAGAGTTTACTTTATGAGAAAAACACATTCTATCATAAGCCTAAAAAAATTTTTTTGACCAGCTCCAGCCATTGATTTTGACCTCTGTGAGGTCACAGGCAAGTCCAAAAATGCAATCTGGGGCCTTTGTGTACTGACTTCCTTCCTCCACATCCAGCCTCTAGACCAACCTTCCATTTCTTTTCTAGGTTTGCAAACACATCAGACTGAACTTCTGAAAATATTCAGAGGTTCTTTGTTTCTGTGATGTGGAAGAAAACCCAATTCACAGCCTGAGAACTCCCTGGGATGGTGTGATTTTCTGTTTCCAGGAGTGTCACTGGTGGATCAGGGAGCATCATTAAAGCACAAGACAGAACTTTCCCTGGACATATGCTGTATACTGTAAAAACACTCAAAGGATTAACAGCAATCGAGGATATATCTCTGGCTGTGCACACATACCAAATCTACAAACAAGGGATTAGAGATATAGCATATGAACCTGCAAGGAAGAAATACAGTGGGGCCAGAAATGGGATCATAAGATAAAGGTTATTCCTATGTTTGTAAAATTTTATACAGATCCTTGTATTCCGTGATGGCTTGTTTGTATTGCAGGAATATGTAGAAAAAGAGATCAGTCACAAGCTGCTGGGGTTTGTATATGCTGCTCACCAAGGAGAGTGTCTGCCCTGGCATTTGCAGGACAAGAGCTTTTCCTTACAAGTGCATCCACATGGTTGGACTCTCAGCATGTGGAAACCCAGTCCCAGGTGTTAGGCCAGAAGAGTTATTTAAACAAGAAACATCTTTATTCTTTTGAAGCTCATTATTAAAAAAAACACCCTTCTGAATTTTAACAAGACCCATGCACTCCCTGCCTGGCTTTACTGCATCACCCTCATATCTAGGAAGTTTTTCCTAATGTCAAGCCTAAATTTTATTACCTGCAAATAAAGCTGGTTCCTTCTTTTCCTATCCCCCAGCAAGCATGGGGAAAGATTTATCACCATCCGCCCTACAATAAACTTTAACATATAGTAAGATTTTTATCACAGCTCTTCTTTAGACTCTGCTGTTCCCAGACTAAACAAACAATCCTTTCAACATTTCCTACTAGGTTGTTCCTTCTATGCCTCTGATATTTCTAGTGTCTCTCTCCTGGACTCTCTCCAGTTTGTCTACATTTTTCTTTACAGCACAGTACCCAAAACTGGACACTCTATTCCAGCTGAGGCCTCACCGGTGCCAAGTGGAATAGAATAATTATCTCCTATGTCTTAGGTTGCAGTCTCACATCCTGTTCTGCCTGCAGCTGAGCTGGGTGAAAAGTTTATTTCTTTTCACCCACTCCAGCTGCTTATCACCACCCCTCAGCTGCAGGCTCTCCCCCTCCCAGGTCAGCAGCTAACTGCTGGGGGATGGCTCCAAACACAATCTGGGTCAACAGTCCAGCTTAGAGGCAATAATTCAAATAACAGGGCTTTCCTGATCACCAGTTCAGCAGGCCCAGGTGAGGCTGAGGGTAAACACGTATGAAAAAGCTGAAAGCTGAGGTGGGAGGAGATGATGAGCACCAGGGTAATGGACAGCTACTTTCAAAGCTGGAGGAACTGCAGCCAGGAAAGGAAACCTGATATTGTCCTTACCCTCAGTCTTTTGTCCCCTCTGCACCCTCAGTCCCTCCTGATGCTGCTGCCCAGCTGGGAAATCATCTTTTTGTATTTCTCCTCCCTGAGTGATGAAGTTTTCACTTCATCATCAGGCTGACTTTATAACATTTTTCCTCATTATCCATGCCCTTCTAAACTCAGATTTTGCTGTCCTGAGTAAGACCACCCGAAACAGGTCTCTTGTGAGCACATCCCTTGTTCTCACATCCAAGGTGGTTGTGAAAAGGACAAAGAGGAGAACATTGAGGTCTGACTGAAAAGCTGTCCTGCTGTGGCAGCAATACTTTCACAGCCATCACCTACAGGTCCTCATCCACTCCTGCAGCATCTCAGAGTGACAAAGTTTTGTGTCTGCTCACAGCCCTTTACTGAGCTGGGTCATGAGGCTCACCAGTGTCACAATGAAAATTCCTGTTGCTTTCCTGCACTTGCTCTGCCTACAAAGAACACCTGGCAGGACCCCATATGAGCTTTTCGCCCTGACAGGAGAAATACAGCCAGACAATATGGAAATACTGCACTGATTAGATTGAAGATGAGCCTTTCTTTGCTTAACCTGTGCCTTCTGCAAAGATATGATGGAAGCCTGAGGTGCCTGCTGCTCTGTCTTGCAGATTTTCTGCTCCCCTGCAAAACAGTGTTTTGTGCTCTGAAGAATGAAGACTTGGGAAAAGAACAATCCTGTGAGGTCTAAGGGCATTTCTACACCAGGACCACAGAATGAGAACATTCTGTGACATCGTGACCTTGTTGGAGTCCCTCCCACAGCTGACTTTTCCTTCTGCTTTTTAGACAGAGCTACACCCATTCTGCTTTATTGCCTTCAGCTCTGGGCATACCTTCATGACACCCTTTGTTTATCCATGCATCATTTCCCTGCCCATCCTCGTTCCTTCTTTTCCTCTTCTCACCTACTTTCCATCTCCTTCCATTGAAACTTCCCTCCAACAGCTTCCCTGTTTTCTCAGGCTCCTCTGTGCCACCTCTCCATTCTCCTGGCCCCACCACGGCCCCCAGTAGCCGCAGGCAGGCTCTGCCCTCCCCGGACACATCTGTGGGGACTCTGTTCATGCCACAAATCCCCTCTTTTCTCTGGCTCTGTGGGAGCTGAGGTTGGGTACTGCAAGCTCATGGCAGGCTGAAGTAATAGAAGTAGAGATGAGGTGAAGTTCTTGTTCTGTCTTGAACACAGACTGCCAATCACACCATAATAGGTGGTGGTTCTAGGCAGGGAACAGCTTTTCAGCCCACCAAAATTGCACCATTAATGGAATTTCCTCTATGGGCTAATCAGGATTTGAACCCATTTCTCTGGAGATAAAAGGCACAGCTCAATCTCCTGGTTTGCGAGGTCATCTGGAATACAAATCAACTTTCATGTATTCATTTGAAATGTTTTTATGTAAAGGATATATGTATTTTTTTAATCTGCTTGTTAGTGCCTTGTGCCTAAACTGGAGCTGTGAAGTGACTTTTTCTCACTAGGGGCTAAATAAAGTACTGTACTGTTTTTATAAATGTCCTAAGCTTTGCCAGAAGGCTGGCAATGAAAGAGGCTGGCAGGAGACAGGCACTGTCTCTGTTCTGTATCACGGAAGTGAGCCCAAGGACACCGGCCAGTGCCTCCCATCCGCGGGAACGCGACCAATTAACGCACGGATGATGTCATGGGATGGCAAAAGCGCTTCCCTCGCAGCGCTCCTGCTCTGCCAGCTCCAACCTGCAGTGTATTTTCCTCAGTCTGGTCCATGTACTGTAATAACTAAGTCAACTGGAAAAAATATTGAAGAAAAGACTGAGGAAAAACAGAGTGTAGGGGCAGCTGGAGCCAGCAAAGAAGGCACACTGAGAGCTATAAAGACGCTTTGTGCAGCAGCTTCTCTCAACTTCAGGATATTTAGTTCCACAGGAGTTGGAGAAGATGGGTAATAAGCTGGCCTTTATTTTAAGGGATATCCCTTGTAGTCTCAGCTGCATAAAGATCAGTCTTTGGGCATGTGGAAACAGTGCTAACAGTATCTCTCTTTCAGTACCTCCTGCTGCTCACTCCATTGAATGGCCTTGGTCCAGCTAGAGAGGAAAAAAAGCCTTCCATCCCAAAACAGTCATCAGTCTGAGGGAAAGGAGGTGATGAAAAGAGGCTGCAAGTGATGAAGTGAAGTAATTATTTATAGAAAGATACATGACCACAGCACTCAGGTGCCTGCTCAGGAACAGAGCACAGTACTGCTCATCCTGAATGCAAGGGAAATGTGCCCGTGCCTTCCCTGCCCTAAAACAGGCAAGGGGAGCACTTCTCTGGGTTTCAGGCACATGAACCACACTGTGCACAGGGTCAGGGAGCACCATGGGTGTGGGATGAGGCTGCTCCAAGATCCAGCAAGGTGAGGGTCAGTGAGGGATGAGGCCAGGCTCAGATGTACCTGCAGCATCACTTGGGCACAGACTCGGGGTGGGAGCTGGAGAGCAGCTCTGGAGAGAAGGGGTCAGCTGCCAGGGGGACTTCTCCCAGCTCCTGCCACACGGTCTTTTCCCAGCAGCCTGCTCCCAGGTTGCAGCCACAGCACATCTGAGCTGGCCTGGAGCACTGGCAGCCAACCCTCAGAGAGGGAAAATGGTCTTCGAGGCAGTTGGTGCACTCAGTTCTGTGAGTACCTGTGTAACCACTCGAGGAACTGGCCTGAAGAGGAGACCACTCTGTAAAAACCATGAGGTGAGACATCCAAATGGCCATGTGCCACTTGGGGTTATGGATGTGTTTGCAAACTGGTTCCGTGTTTGTGAACCAATACGTGCAGTGCTGATGATGCATATATGTAAATTCAAATTGGCTTCATGTGACTGTGAGTCAGTACATGCTGATAGTGCCTGGATACAAATTCCAACTGGTCTTGTGCTATTGTAAATCAATATCCATCATGCTGATTAGACTCATCCAAGTTCTTTTATTTTGTAGCTGATGGGGAGAGCCAAGCTTTGAGCACAGATAGGAGGAAGAAGCAGCCCTACAGGCATTGAGCAGAATGTCCCAGGGACCAGTGTGTTAAACTGATCAGAAAACAAGTTTAAAATTTTACTTGGAAAGAAATTCAGAATAAAATTGCCTTGAATGTATCGCAAGGGAAGGTGGCTTGCAGTGTTCTGTTGTGCTAGGCAAGCCAGCAAATGTTCACACTTCCTTTTAACCACAGTCACCTGCACACACTCAGAGAACATTTTTCTACCCTCAACAATTTGCTCCCAAGCCTTTGCTTTTCTGTTACCTCCATTACAAAACTGGCTGCAAACCATCTCCCAAGTCCGATGTGACAGAGATGAAGGGCAAAGAGACGCCAGATTGCTGGTGGGGGCTCTGGCTGACTGGGACATTGCTGGTAGCTGGAATGTGCTAAGACAAAGGGAGAGCAAAGGAGCCCAGGTTTTTCAGATGGAATCGGAAGGTTCCAGGGGACTCATCTCTGCCTTGTGAAACACTTTGCAGATCTTCCAACTGGTAAAATGTAAAGTGACACTAAGTGAAATAAACTACTTTATAATTCAGCTATAAGTATCTTCAAGAGCCATATGACTAAATTCTAAATCATTTAATAAAATAAAAGTTCTTGCTCTAGAAGAGTTTTCTTTTTAATGGATACTTCGGATGTTCAGTTAAATGTATTGTGACCAATGTAATTATCATTTGCCTGTATCTCAAAATTGTCTAATCAAGCTCTAGTGGGCTGAGTAGTTAATAAGCACAAATAGAGATACAGAGCTCTCTTCCTGTGGATTTCATCATCTTCCATTTCCACTCACCAGAAATAACAAAAATGTGGAGAAAAGGGCTGGACATAAGAGTATAACAGGAAAACTAGCTGGGAATAAACACAAGCTCAAAAACTAAAAGTAAGATTGGCCATAACTTCACTGCAGAAGGACAGGACAGCAAAACAAGGGGAGAAAAAAAAAGGAAAACGAGCAAAACTACTTTTAGAATGGAAGTTTGCCCATGCAATGAAAGGGATTACATCATGTTTGTCTGCAGTAGTGAAGGGCTGAACTCGGTGACCTCAGATATCCCTTCCAGCTCCTCAGGCTCACAGATATCATTTCACTGAGCACAAAGAAACACCTGACCCCGCTTCCTTCTGCCACAGACCCAAACAATGCGGCTGTCTGTGGGCAGGAGCAATTTATATACTGACTGCTTTTTTAGAAGGATACTCAGAGTTTATCCCTGCTCTTTAACCTCTGGATTTGGACAGAATTTAGAGACCTTAGTTCCAGCAGTGCCAAAGAGAGCACTGCCTAACCACAATCATTGCCTGATCCCTGACGGGCCCTGGTCAGTCTCCCACCTAAACCCTCCTGCAACCCAGAATTAGGCCAGATCCCACACAGAACTTGAAAGATCACTGGAAGGGCACTCTCAGAAGACACTGACAAATGCTATCAGAAACACAGTGATGAGGTGAAATCTCTGCCCATCTCTTTCACAGCAGTTTGGGCACCCCAGAGGAAGCAGGAAAAGGGCGCTACAGGCTCTGCTCAGCCCAGTACCACTGACTTTCTTAAGAAAGAGTGGGCCCAGGTCAGTTTTGTGCCCAACAGAAGTTCCTCCAGGGCCAAGATCCCAAAGGGATCCAGGGCAGCCCTGAGGGGAGGGCTGGGAGTTCAGGGAGGGGAAGGGAGGGCAGTGAAGGCAAACACAGCATTTAGCACTGTCTACATCCCCCCAACACCTCCTTTCCCTAGGAAAGCAGACTGGCTTTTTGACTCTGGATGTGAAGCCCTAATATCCAACCAAGGTGACCTGGCTTATCCTGCTGGAGTCAAGTCACTTAATTTCAGCAATGGGGGCCTAAAACAAGTGGTCGTTTTCCTGAGCTCAGTTACTTATGCAGCTTCCCTGGTCTGAGGTGACTTGCAATTAGCAACACGGTGACTAACTGGTTAATAATAGTTTCAGGTTGTGCTGCATGGATTTTACAAGTATTTCAAAATGCCACTGAGCTTTACAGTGCACTGCTTTCCCCTGCAGATGGAAAAAACAGCCTCCACCAGCCCTGTGTACCAGGGGTGTCTGTCAGCAGTGCTAATTCACCATAGATATTGTTTCCCCCCAACCACCACAAATATTGTCTCCATCTCCCCTTCAGGAGGCAAAAAACCCCACCACAAATATTGTCTCCATCTCCCCTTCAGGAGGCAACTAATCCCACTGTGCTTCCCATTTCTCGAAGTAGCTGGGATCCAGCAGAATACAATATCCCTCCCTTTGGTATTTTGTATTGTTACTTTTGTATTGACATTTCGGGAAGAAACGGGTGCATGGGCTGCCTGCAGAAACTCTGCAAGAGCTGTTGTTCCTGCTGCGTTCCTGCGGGCAGTGTGGGAGCAGCAGGCTCCAGAGCCTGTCCCTGTCTGTTCCAGAGGCGGGATCCAGCCCAGCAGCTCCGGCCGCGTGTGGCCGCACCCCGGCAGCCCCGGCTCGGCACAAGGTGGACTCAGCGCTGCCCCTCTAGGTTTGCTCCTGGCTCTTTTTCCACCCCCATGTTTAACTCTGTCAGCACAGACAGGTGCAGGCAGATGTGGGCTCAGCCTGGCCCTGCTCGGAGCCGGGCGGACTCGTGCCAGGCCCTGTGCGGCGGCCACGGGGCCGTGTGAGGGCGGCGCGGTGCCCAGGCCAAGGCTCCTGCCCACAGCCGGGGCAGAAGGAGCCTCTGTCTGTCTGTCTGTCTGCACCGAGCCCGACAGCTGCCCTGGAAAGCTGAGGCACAGCCACTGCTCTTCAGTGAGACAACTCATTTCTTAAATAGGGATACAGGCACGAAAGCAAGGGATGGTTAATTCCAGGAAAGGTTCTGTTGCCTTTCTTTGGCGCTGCCATGGATCAATCCAGCAGCAGCCCCAGGAAGAGCACAGTACGAGCCAGGGGAGCTGGCTGCCTCCTTACCTCTGCTCTGGCCCTCCCAGTGCAGATTGCCCATGTCTACCTCCCCTTCCTTGAGGGAAATGGAGCAGAACGTGCACTTTCCTAATGTAGCTCTGGCCAGCAGCTATTGCTTGAAAGCTCTGTGGTGGTCTGACATTAAAAAATTATAAATCTGTTAAAAAAGGTAACACTTTTCTAGAACACAGTCACACATTATATCCTATTTTGATAGAAGGAGAACAGTACCAGCATCCTTCAGGCCATATGTAGGCATGTCAAAAAAAGAATAATTTTCGAAAGAAAATCCTGGCTGCTAATAAAAAGTTTACTATCTGATCCTTTGTATATCAATATGGTGACTCAAGGCTGGTTCTGGTGCAATATACAAATGCATTCAGTGTTTCTTTGTGCAACACCTACCTGGTTTACCATGCTAAGACATGTCTTCCAGTGTTTGTGGCCAGGTGGAAAATGTCCAGCAAAAAAGTCCAGTGTCCACGTGCCGTGTTTTCTCAGAAAGATAAGGACAGTTAGGAAGGGAGCTAGTTCTTAATATTGGCTTCCTTCAGGTAAGAAGTTTCTGACTAAATTTGTATTTGGTAATCAAAGATCACCCTAATTCCAAAACTCCAGTGAGCTTCACACCCCAAAATGGCAGCATTCGGTGGAATGGAAAAGACAGACAATTCTTATAAAATTAAACAGAGTTCATGAAGAAGATTTCAAGGTTCTTTGGAAAGCAGAATGTTATCCTGAGATCTGGCCATGACTGATAGATATTTAAAATTTCAGTAAAGGTTTGTTAATTGGAGGAGCCTTTCTATTGTAATCTGTTTCCATATAAGCCTGTATACAGAGAAGTTAGTATGAATAGAAAGAAATAACTGAAATCTTCAAATCTTCAGGAAAAAAAAATTAAGAGTAGAAGTTTCTGGCTGTTTTCTCTCTGCACCTCAATGGGTCAGTGTGGAAGAAGGAACAAAACCAGTCACTCTCTCCCTGTGATTCCAGAGGCTGCAGCTATCATCCTATCCCATATCTTTGGGGAAATCCAGACTGAAACGGCTGGACTAAGCCGTGCTGAGATGCTTGAAAATTTATTTGGGTTGTGGCATGTAACAAACATCTATTCATTAAAGTCTTGCAATTGTGACCCAGCCCTTCATCTTGCACAAGATCTATAAAAAAGGCTGAGTGACTATAAATGTGTCCCTTGGAGCAAGTTATGGAAGACATTATAGGAAGACTGGTTTCTAGCCAGCTTTTCCAGCTTAATGAATTCCTTTCAAGGATGTGTGAAAGCTCCATCGAGACCAATGGTGAGTATCCTTGGACTCCTCCAGGAAGATTTTATAAGGGGTCTCAACTATTGTATTCCTATTTTTCTTCTATTTTCAGAGCACGGTTAGAAAATTATTTGAAATGGTAACGTGACAGTTCAAGCACTTTTCACTGTGAGGACTGACCTAACTGATCCATGAAGAGTCAGCAAAAGGCTCTTGGGCAGATCAGTTTTATCATGATATCAATAACCGTGAAAACTACTGGAATTTGTGTGCTGACAACTCTGGAAGAGATAAAAAAATGCTTTCCTGGACTGTCCAAGCTAAAACCTCAGTCACTGAATTAATATACAGATCTGGATTTCCAGAGTGTTCCTACAGACATAATCTATACATGGACCTAGAATGGGAATAGTGAGAGTCAAGGAATACTTTGCTCAGATCAAATACCTGTAGGTAACTTATAGTTATGATATCTCTTGCAGCAAAAGGACTTTCATCCACACATTTATTATGTTATCACCTGACTTCACATATTTTCTGTTTCTCCATTAACAGAGTGAGAAAGATAATGATCTGCAGTGTTTTTCTCTCTAGAGACTGGTTTGCTCTTTCAGACTCCATGCCTTCAATCACTCCTGCCCAAGATGTTGGGATGAGTGGGGGAGGTGAGGGAGAGAAATTATGAGCTATATGGAGAGAACCTACAAAGGGCAGTCAATGGAAAAAAGAGGGATGTTTCATCTGGGAAGAAAAAGGCACAGAGCAACGGGGGGAAAGATGGTAAAGAAACAGAGCAGTGTATAATATGCGGGCAGAAAAGATGGGAGATGAATAAATGGAATAAAAAAAAGGTATCAAGTTTTAGCTGAAAAGTTCATCATGAGTCCTTTACTTGTGTGACTTCCCATCCAGTTGTACTGGAATATCCTGATATTCAGCTTTTTGCTCGGGTACAGAGCAAGTCACAAGGCACAGGGAGTGAACAAGTGCTACACAGGGCAGCACACGCCAGGCCAGCTGCTCACACTCTGCTGGACCTCGTCACACTGACCCCTGGAGCCGCTGCTGGCACCTCTCTGCAAAGTGCTACACAAATGAAAACTCTTTTTATTATCCAAAGACAGAAACATCCCCAAATAGGTGTTGTCACATGTAGCAGGAATTACAGGCACATACTGAAATACGTGACATGACAGACAGACCCACAGGCTGATGTCAGGGCAGCTGTCACCTACAGATCCTTCTGGCTTTGTATCAGTAAGGCCTCAAATATTATGTGTTTGTATAGAAAAGGCATGAGCATCAGGAATCTGCTACTGTCTCGATTAATGGGCAGAACCATCCTTCATCCTGTTTGGAAAGCTGAGCCATGGATTCTAAGCATTTCCCTGTTTTATTGTTTTTCAGACTACAGAGGCAAATTAATTCCCCATGTAATTCCATTGAAATCTAGTACACTAAAGGAAGGACTGCTTTTATTTAAGCCTGTACCAATATTTATGAGATTAATTTAGGCCCAGAATGTGTTGGCTGATGGCCCTTTATTGGGAGATGAACAAGATTGCTTTAATGGAAAGACTCCCCAGCCACTGGGAGTGACAGTGGGGACCAGGGAGGAGGAAAGAGAAGAAAAAGGGCAGGACAGAGTGTCAAGACCACAATAATTAATGCTCAGTGAGGCAGAAAAGGAGACAGACTCAGAGGACAGCAATACCAGCACTTTAATTCATATCTTGTGGAGTTTCAAAGTCAAATCAATGGCTTGAACGCAGTTTTAGCTACACAGGTGCCACAAGGAACTTACACACTTTCTGTTATTTAAAAAACAACAACCAGCATTAAATTGTCCTGCCACAGCAACAGGAGTCCTGACAGACTGCCATGGGAGCAGGGACAGTACAGGTGGGAAAATCTTTTAAACCTGACTCATTTTCGATTTCAAAAATACATCTGACATTGTTATGCCAGCACCACAGGCCTGCACTGGTGAGAGTAAGAGAGTTCATTTCAGTACAGGGATGATGATTTGGGTGTATTTGAAAGTAATTACAGATAACAGAGCTAGAAAGAAGCTGGAAAACATCAAAAAGAAAGTTCCTCTTCACAGAAACTATTTATAAGGAAGATGCAGACCCTTCTGATGTTTTCTGTAGCCTTTTAAAAGTTATTTAGAAGTTCCTAAGGCTGAAAAGTACACCTCTTGGAAGACAGAGATTTTTCACAGCCCTTTAAATTTGAGATAAAAAATGTAAGTCCATAGGCCTAAATAATATGGTTTGTGATACACAGAAATGTGCGTGCCCTCTGAAACTCTCAGCAAAGGGATCGAGTCAATAATGGTTTCTTCAGCTTTTTACAGGGGAAGCAGTTTAGAAGCAATGTCAGTCTCATGGAAATCACCACATGGAAATTACTGCTGAATTCAGAGACCAAATTAGTAACAGGGGCAGTGTATAATCAGTTGATCTTCTTTAGTTCTTTGAAAATGCTATCCAACTTTAGTTTGGCACCCTTTTATATTTGTGGAACATAAAACCTCCCTTGTTATTCTGTACACTCATGTAGTATTTGAGTCTCATGGACTTTCACCTTTTCTTTGCAATTAGATTTTGTCAGTTATTTGTAATTTTGTCACCTTCAGAATGGATTACACCATCATTTAGGGCAAGCACAGAGAGACCTTTAGCACCACCAGTGTGTGACTGCAGAGGAATTTTGACCAATGTGCCGACGCCACACTCAGACTCTGCCCATTGCTTTGGACATCCCTCCAGGTCTTGGTAAAATTCATACTTTTAGTGATATACTGGGAACTCTTTGATAATTTGGAACTCCATTTAAATATGGTGTCTCCTTCAAGTCTGAGTTGTTGCTGTTGGGAGCTTGGTTTTTCCAAACCCAACAGCTGAGTATTTTTGGTCTGTACATCAAAACCTGCACTTGGCACATTCTGGGCACTGTAAGTCAAACTAGCTGTTTTCAACCTTACTCCATTTACATATTTGCATTTGTTTGGTTCTTTGCCCCTTTGTTGCTGGATTGGCAGGGGTGGGCTATTCCTGGTCTCTTGATGGAGCTTTACAAAAGGCAGATCAACTTCCTAGACTGGAAGTCAGAACGTTCCTGGTTTTACAGGTTTTTATGCACAAACCTGCCAGTCTGTGGGGACTCAGGAGTGCTGCAAAACCTCTCCTCTGTGTCAGCACAACGAGCAGTCTGAGCCCTCCAACATCAGGCAAATTGTTACACACCAGGACGATCCCCTCCAGACCAGCCAGGCTGGGGCTGAGCCCTGAGATGCTGCATAACAAACTAAATAGGAAAATGTGCATGTCTGAAAAGGGAATTATCACTGTGCTATAATGACTGCTATGCCTGCCTGGAAAATGCAACATGGTGTGGGACTTTGTTTAAGCATTTTTTTTCCCAAGCTGCTACTGCCAGCTCCAAATGTTCAAGAACTACAGTTTGACCCTCCAAATCACAAGCCTGTCTGTGAAACGATAAATGTGGAGCTCTTTTACTGTGCTTTCTGGTTTTTGAGCTGTTAGGGTGCACCTGGGTCACACTTGCAAGCTTTATACTCTAACCATTAGGACTAGAAACTTACTTTAATTTAAAGAAAGAGGAAAGCTGAGTTTCTAACCTCATTACACAACTGTAGTAGCTGGAGTGTAAGTGAAACATCAAACATCACAAGACCTGTGATAAAATCATGAGTGCTGACAACATCAATTTAGAGTAGGAGGTGGGATAGCAGGGGAAACTCAGGGCAAATGGATTTACTTTTTATGTTAATGTTTTTACAGGCTGTCTACTTTTATCTTTAATCAGAAGTTTTCAGTGGCAGCTCTTTCTTCGTGTATCAGTGCATGACATTAAAAGGTCACTTCTGCATTAATACCTGATGCCATTTGCTAACTGCATCTCTCTATCAGAGATTACATGAAAAGGTAGGTGTACTGATGGTACACCTGGTGCTAATATCACAGCAAAGAGGAATTATGGAAGTCCAGGTCATGAGTGCATGGGTAAAACGGCATTGAGAGGGATTCTAGTCCCCTGTGGGGTGTGTATGTGAAGAATACAGGATGTTTCTCATGGCTCTGATATTTACTGCCTGAGCAGAGAATATTGGATGGAGAATTTGCCAGTAAAGCTCCACAATCTTTGTGGAATGGTTGTTTTAAGGCATTGTGTGCTGGATTTTTTATGCCTGAAAATTACCTCAATGAAAAATAACATGGCAACTTACAAAGGTAGCTATAGTTAAACCTTTCATTATAATAAAATTGTCTGTAATTAAGCCAAGTAATTAACGGATCACTATGATTATAGATCAACAGACTGGCCAGATCAAGAATTAGGGTCAGTCTTCTGTGATGCCAAAGTGGCAGCAGTGACAAAGTGGTCAGCTGTCCCTCCACTATTAGGGGCAGTTTCCAAATCGTGCTCTTATTGTTTGAAAAGCTCCAGGTTGAGAGAATTGTGCAGTCACCAGTCCTTCCAACCACATGCAAAGAGCTGTCAGTGGCAGGTTCCTTGGTCACCCACCTGCTGTCACTTGGTCTGACCTGTCACTGATCTGAGAGTGCCAGGGCAGCAGAGTGGCCATTCCAGCACAGGGAATACTCTTGCTCTATCATCATAATCCTAGGATTTAAAGTAGGCAGCTAAGCCTGGTCCAAATGGTCACTTTGCTTCAGCTGCTTTGCACAGCACCAGAGGTACAAGCAGAGCACACAAGTGAATTTCATGGTGACAAGCCAGAGGTTTTTATATGACATAATGCTGATATTATACATCTTCCATTCATGAAACCACCTCCAGATGCATCTGGGTGGGACTGAGTTCCTTAGTTCATGGGTGATTATGTTGCTAATTGGAAGGAGAGACACAGCCCCTGTGTGAATCAAGAGGAGGTGTTGAGGGTTTGTAGTGTGGCCCTGGTCACAGCAGAAGGGATTCAGCCCAGTGCTATCCCAGAAGGTATATAATGAAATCAGAATATTCCACTTATTCCCCCCAAAAACATTACAAACTCAGAAAATTCAAGACAAGTATGCACAATTCGAAAATCCTAACAACCTCAAGTTTGCTCTGATGTGATACATAACTACATGTAACTCACAAGCATGAGAGAATTTCATAGTTCATGGTCTGAATTTGCAAAAAAGAAAAGAGAAGAAAAATTACCTTTAAAAACATGTTTCAGTACATTTTTGTTCCACATATGGCTACAGGAACAGGGTTTGACCTGTTCATTCTCATGCAGGTGATTTGGCATTTGGTCTGATTTGATAGATTTCATCTTTCTACAAAATTCAAGTACAGAGGTCAAAGAAGGAAATGCTTTGTCATCCCTGCCTGCTTTCACGGGGGAGCATTGAGGTTAGCCTTCTGGATGTAAAATCTTACCACAGAGACAGAAAACAAGATTGGCTAACCACAATGACTTGACTCAAAGAATTAGCAGCTCTGACATAATGGAGGCATTCCTGAGAAAATCTCAAGTCAGAGTTCTGCCCACTTTTGTGAATAAATAGCAATCAAAAAATCTAGGGCAATAAAACTCCATAGACGTCTCAGAATTTTATTTCAGCCAACATCAATCTTTCTTCCCTTCAGACAAGCTAAATTATACCAGTAAATCAGCGACATTAAATCAGTCAAACCAGCTGAATGCAAAACTGAGGGAACAGACCAAATTTGAACTGTGTATACTGAGAGAAAGAAAACTGCTCATAAAGTTAAATCTTAAATAAACATGAACCCTTAGAGGGGGTACCCAGGGAAAATGAAAGACTACAGTCCAAAACTTCTGAGAGGCCTCTGAATAAATGTACAGGGGAGTGGGAAATGGACTTGGGTTTCTCTGTGCTTCAGAGGCTGCAGCTTACAGAGCCAGAGCTGTAAAGGAGCTAAATCAGACTTACCAAGAGGACAGGAATGGAGGCACAGCCTGCCAGGGCTAACCACCCAGGAGCACTCCCAGTTTGATGGATTCTGTAGCTGACAGTGCTGGAACAACGCCGCTGGAGGCGCGGGATCCCACGTGCTCAGATCATCTGCACAAAGTAGGCCATGGCAGCCCCGGCTCTCCAGGGACTCACGCTCACGGCCCTCCCTGATGTCACTGCAGTGGCTGAGGACGTGACATCCCTGCCTTTCCAGCTCAGGACCCCTTCCTGCAGGGATGGAGCTGTGAGTGTGGCGCCTGCCAAGTCACCAATGCGGCAATGAAACCTCCGCGTTAGTTTAAGCTGATTTGTGTTGAAGATCCCGGGCCGGGAGCAGCTGAGCTCCAAGGGGCAGTGTGTGTTTGGTTCTGCTGATCATGCAAGAGGGAAAACTCAGTAATGGAACCTCCACTGGCTGGAGTACCCATGGAAATGCTGACCACACTGCAGGGTCGTGCCTCAAACCCTGTGAGACTGCAGAGGTACAGGCACTCTTTTCACCAAGGCCAAGGACGTGTCTTACATCACCCACATTGCTCCCACACAGACATTTTCAGCTCCCAAACCACGCAGGACATGGGGTTTGAATGCTCCAATACAACATTCTTCAAGCTTGCCACATCTGTAGGAACAGCATGGCTTGCTGCTTTGTAGGTGACCCGGAATACCCTTTAATCAAAGCAAATATTGGACAAACTATAATGAAAGAACACCCATGCATATACAGACAGCACAAGCCAGTAAGAACATCCTGATTTTCTCCTTCTGTGCTGGAGATCAGCTCCAGGAGGGATTTTGCTGTTCCGTCCAGTGAGACAGCTGTGAACTGTCTGTGGCTGGGATCTGCCATCCCCATACAATGATTTTGAGTGAGGTTTTCTCAAGGAGTGCCCAGAGACGGAAAACTGAACTTGCCTTAATGCAGAGCTCACAACAGATCTCCCTCTGCTCTACTCCTATTGAGCAAGGGACATCTGAACTTGTCTGCAGAAAGCAGTTGAAAAAAAAAAAAAAAAAGGCAGAAAGGGGATAAGAATGACTTGAGATTACTCATCACGTGGGATTCCTTTGATTTCTTCTCACAATATGAAACAGTAGAGGTGGAGCAGGTCTAGTAGATCAGTGAATGCATCTTACTTGAAGAACAGGATTAATATCTTCCCACAGCCAGCCACAATGAAGAATTCTTCAGTTGCCAAAATAATTCCGTGCTGAACAGAGGAATCCACAGGTGGGAAAAAATTCTCAGTGAATTTGCTTTCTGGGTACTTAATAACTGCACATATTCAACAGCATCATTCTCTAAAACAAACAAAAGCATTTTTTCTGTAGTGCCCTCCTGCCTGTTGGCCAAAGGGATCAGAATCCCCAGTTCTGGTCCTAAAGGCTGGATCCACACTACCAACTGGTGGGTTGATCCTTGCCAAGACATTTTTAGAGGAATTATAAAAATCCCCCTTACAGAAGGGAATTATATGCAGTACTTAGGCAAAACAGGCATTCCATTTATAAATATAATTACTTCTGCTATTCTATCAAGAAAAAGAATGTAGTAGTGAGGGATACAACAGAGAAAATTATTTATGTGTTGACACTTGACAATATAAATAGAAAACAGATCTCGCTGGAACTAAGTGGGAAATGAAAAAAACATGAGAAAATATGTAACTGAGATTACCAGTTGGGGGGATAATTTATGACCACTCCTAGTGCATTCTTTCCAATGGAAGTACAGTCCCTCATTTTGCTTTATGTTTGATTGTAATTATGTGTGCACTTAATTAGCAACAAATGCACAAGCTTTCTGTGTGTTTTTTGGCAAATTATCTTCTTTTGACTGATGCCCTGAACACTACAAAGCAGGCACTGGTCTGCAAAGCACAGGAGGGAACAGAAGATGTCTTGGGCATTGTCCCTCTGCTTTAGTGAGCTGTAGCACAGATTGGGGAAGAAAGGAGTGAGAGTGCCATTCACACTCACAGGCAGTGACTGGATGAAATATTATCACCTTAGGAATGATCCTGACCCCATCTCTTGCAGTCATGCTCCTTTTACTCAGGCTGCTTGTCTGGGTATGTCCATTACTGCATGTCTTCTGCTTTAGATTTGGCAAGAGTATTTTTCTCCAGCATCTTCATTCTTAATATTAGAGATTTATCACATATGGTGCACTATATTTTTACAAAGCTGTAAGATACCATGGTGATTAACACCATATGAGAAGCTAAATAGAAGGGAACAGGATAACAGAAATGTCCTCCCAGCAGACACAGGGCTTTGGCTTGGTTTTAGAGACAGTATCTCAGCTGCATGATTTTACTCTGTACATAAGAGTTCTAGGAGTTCTATAATAGAAAACTGTACTGTACTTGACAATGTAGAGAGAACAAAAAACTTCATGTTTCATTTCCTTCTAGCCTTTAGCTAGGATTTTCAGATCAATTTGGAGAGATTGATTATTCTAACTCTTTTGATCATACAGATTTATTACTTTGATTTAAGAAGGCAGAAGGAAAAAATGTAAGAACCACAAGTATTACCCCTTGTGTCAATACATGTACACGTATATATTCTGGTAGGAATTTCTGGTAGGAAAACATCCCAGCTTCACACCAGCCTTGCAAACCTGTCCTGTCAATATCGCAGTCCCCACACGCAATCTATGCACTGAATTGACATGGTAATGAGAAACTAATCACATTTTACTTACCCACCCAAACACTGTGAAAGCCTGGAGACACTAAAGGCTGCTTCAGATGAACACATCACTGCTGGGCACAGCACAGCCTGCTTTCCAAACAGCTCTGTCCTCATCCACCTGGATTAGGGCTGGCACTGGGAGAGCCTTCCCCCCGGCACTACCGGATCCAAAGCAAGGATTTTACTGAAGCGTGGTGGCCAGCAAAAAAACCCAGGAGGATTGTCTCTTGGCACTGGGATAAACCAGAAAGACAGCCTGGGGGAGGCTGGAAAGTGTCAGGGTGAAACCCCCGTGATACAAAGGTGCTGGACATGATCTTTGGCTCCTGCTGGGCTCCCATGGCAGACAGGGAAAGGTGTGGGGAAGCCGAAGAGGCAGCTGCAGGCTGGGCATCCCTGGGTACTGCTTGATCCTCCAGGGCCAGGGCTGGCTCATCCTCCAGGAGTGCCAGGAGGGCTCCAAGGAGCGTGGGGAGATGAGCAGGAGCAGCTCCACATGCATCTTTCCCCCGAGCAGCACAGCACAGGTTAAATTAAAAAATGCACTTGGGGAAAAGGTTGTTTCTGTCAAACTGGTCACTAGCAACCAGGCCCCCAGGGATGCTCTCCTTGCCGAAGGATGAAATGGGATTATGAAGGTAATGTTTGCTGCACTGTAATTAAGGTGGTGTCAGGACTTTCATTAAAAAGTGTGTTTTTGTTGAGGGACTACAGCTTGGAGAAATTTTTTCCTTGAGGCTGAAATATAACATAGTTCTCAGCCAGAAAACACATGCACAACCTTTATTATATATGTAATTTAAAATCTCACTATAGTCTTGGCTGTGAAGGCTCTGCTATTGTTTCCATAGGGCTAATTGGTTAAAAAAATTAGTTATTAAAGAAGTGAAGGACTGAATTCTGTTCTGGAACCCATGTATGTGGCATGTCCCCATTAATTGTCTGCAATTAACTCCAAAAACCAAAGGCCAAATGCTGCCCTTCTTACTCAGACACTCAATGTTATTGAATAAACAGCTGTAAACAGGATTGGGCACCTGTGTCCAGGTGTTTACTTCTCTAAAACCCAAGGCCTCTCCCACATTATAACAACCCTACAGAACATGAGGCCATCCCATGGTGGGGCAGAGATTATTTCCTTGGAAAACTGGCAATCTATGGCAAGTTTATTTCCACAAACAATAGTTAAATTACCATTATCGTAGCGCCCAGGATCTCAGACAAGGAACCACGACCCCTGTGCATGAGGTGCTGAGCAAAACACAAAATAAAACCCCAATATATGATTGCACACAAACAAATCCTTTCCCCCATTTCATGGCCAGGTTTGTATCATTTCTGTTAAGTAATCTGAGTGTAACGCACCACTCCTGCAAACAGCAAACACTGCTCAGACATTTATTTAACTTTCTGCATGATAAAGTCCCAACTTCACAGCAATCTATTGTCTTTCCCTAGAGGTGCACACAAAGGGGCCAGCTACTGCTCTGGGTTCTTGCTGCTGGCTCTGGGGTTTTTCCATCTATCTGCACTGTTTGGCACGTACTGCTTTCAGGTATTAATTTGATTTTCCTCAAACTATTAGCATTCTACCTTTTTGGATTAAAACCCCCATGCAAATAATAGTATGTAATGAAATACTAATTCTTTGCTGCCTGCCACCACATAGATAAATAAAAGAATATTAAAGTTTATAAAATTGCACTTTCATAAATGTGTAAACCAGACAGGAATTCACAAAGAATGGAACAGAAGTTCCTAAGTAGCTTGTAGATACTTTATGTGACTTCACAGGGCTGCAAAAAATACAACATAACATAGCACATTCATTGTTCCTTCTCAGAAAAAAAAATAAAATTCAAGTTTAGGAAGAATTTAAGCATTTCTGCAAATGTTTAAAGACAGAACAAACTTTAATCAGGAGGTAGTTGTCTTCAGTGAACCTATTTATGCATCTAGTTATTTATCTGCCTAATTTAGCATCCCCAGGATCATGGCCTCAGTTTCAAATAACTTAATGAATTTCAGTAGAATGCCTCAGCTACCACTTGTAAAAATAGGATAATTCAAATGCAAATAAGTGCAAACATGTGCAAAATTAACATCCCAAATAGACAAAGCTTCTCCATATAGGAAGGTAGTATTAATACTACTACCAGAGGCAGGCAAGCATAATTCCTCATGTGGACAAACTCAATCCGAGTACCTTTTTTTGATTTCACCTAAATGAATTAAAGAAGTTAGACTTAATCTGGAAAAAGAGAAGGAAAAAAAAAAAGCCAGAAGATGCCAGGATGAGTGAGTCTGCATGAAGGTTATACTACAACCACTGGTTTTAAATTCACACTCTGGCGTGCACAAAAAGTACATTTTTTTATGAAGATAAAAGCCTCCACGTGTAATAACTCGATATATAGACAAGCCCTAGGGGCTTGCATCTTGAGCACTTAACATTTTTGGCCTCATCTTAATGGATAAAAAAGGTGTGTTTCTCAGTCACATTAGCCCAGTCAAAGGAGCTTAATATGATGAAAAGGCCTTAGGGTTTGGTGAGGCTGAGGTGTAAAGGTGTGAGCACATCCATCACAGCTGGGCATCACAGTGGGCACCACTGCCTTCAGCACACACTGAACTGGTCAGGGGGAGCAGGCAGGGATGGGGGCAGGCAGGGATGAGGAACAGGTAGGGATGGGGGCAGGCAGGGATGGGGAACAGGCAGGGATGGGGGCAGGCAGAGATAGAGAACAGGCAGGGATGGAGAACAGGCAGGGATGGAGAACAGGCAGGGATGGGGGCAGGCAGAGATAGAGAACAGGCAGGGATGGAGAACAGGCAGGGATGGGGGCAGGCAGGGATGGGGGCAGGCAGGGATAGAGAGCTCGCAGGGATGGGGAACAGGCAGGGATGGGGAACAGGCAGGGATAGGGACAGGCAGTGATGAGGAGCAAGCAGGGATAGGGAGCCTGGCTGGTGTTAGCACCATGTTCCTACAAACTCTGGATCCGTTCGTGTCGGGGGCAGCTGTTGTCCAACAGAAGGCAGGATATTTCATGGAGGGGAGCAGGTGAGAAAACACGAAGTACAATGAAATATTTTTTCCTCACAGATTGTGAATGCCTCCAAAGAGAGCAGTTAGATGGATTCCAGGCAAACTGGATCTCCACACTGTGCGCTGCTCCAGAGCCCCTGGTAACTGGAATTCTCCAGCTGTCTGGGGATGCTGCTCAGGATGAGAAGCGAGGCTTTTCCCCCACCAGGGCAGCAAAAAGCATCTCCCCAAACTGCTGGGAAAGCTCCTGCTGCTCAGGGAAGGGGGTGTGTGTGTCATACCCACTGCCCAGGCTGTGCTGCTGCCTCAAGTAAGGCAGATCCACGAGATGACAAGTAAGCAAAACTGATGAAAAGAAGAAACAAACATTTCAAGTTTAAAACTAGGCTACCACAACACATTGGTTAGCATACGACAATTAGCATATGCTAACATTTTTTGTAACCCAGCCAAGTTTAGTACAAATTAACTAGAAGTCACGTATTTGTATGATGTAATCCTGATTTTGTCACTTGATTTAGGCCTTGTCTAGAACTCTTTTAAATGATCTTGGTCTTTTTCATTACTGAAAAAAATCCAGTAATTTGGCTATTTCTGAACTCCTTGGGTGAATATAAATGCAGATGTAAAACAAATATCACAAACAGCTGATGTGGTTGCTGCACTCAGCTGCCCCTGCACCTTCATCCTGAAGTTTACTACAAAGAGAACCGTATGGGATGTGCAGCAGCACCAAACTCTCCACAGTTTTCAGAGCAGCACACTGAAGTTAGCAGATGTTGAACATAGTCAATTACCAATTTAGCACAGGGTAAGACAAAGTGCTTCAATACACTGAACATCTGAAATGTTGCCATGTTGCTGATGTAGCTTAAATGAAGCCTTTGTGATAACTTGGACTTTTCTGCAATGGGAACACAAGTGTAAAGAGAACAAAAATTAAACTTCTATTTGGTTTATGTAGAGTGATGAATGATCATTAAACTGGCAGAGTTCTGAATTAATGTCATAAAACAGAAAGTATCTGGATCCCATTCCTGACAGAATCCAGAATAATGTTCTTATTATTTATGTTCCATATCCCACTTTAGTTGTATAAAGGCAAAATGATATTTACATTCCAGTTGTCATTTTCCTTTAATTGTAACAGGATCATTTTCCTTAACTAGCTGATTTAAGACAACATCCTGTCTTCAACTTTTTCTATTATAAAAGTACTTATTATAAGCACATTGGGACAATTTAAGATGTTTTGAAGTCAAAACCACTAGCATGTCTTGTTTAATCAGTACTGCAAGGGTCTCATATTTCAGAAACAATTCCAAAACTATAGAAATATTTATTTTAAGGAAGGCTAGAATGTAAAATTCTAGTTGAGCGTTTCAATACTGCCTGCTCTTGATAGTTAAAAAAAAAGCAGGTGTGTCAGCTCACCTGAGTCAGTTTACAATGAACTAGAGGATCACTTAACGTTCAGTAAAACAACAACCTGTTCATTCAATATTACATATTTGCTGTAAAAACGTGTGTTTTCCAGACAGCGATAATTCATAATAGGTGGTTAGTGTGGCCAAGGTATAAACGTAAAAATTTTCCTGACAGAACTGTTCAAATATCCTGAATCAACAAAGCACTCCCACACTGGATTTATGTGTGGTGACACGTATCCCAGCTCGTCCCTCTGCCTTCTCCAAGTGACAGATAATGCCAGCAAATACAGTTTCCTACAATTCCATCTCCACTTCAGGTTCCTGCTCACAGTTTCTCTCAGTCCTACACAGTTCTTCACACTTTTGATTGATTTGTGTGATTCTTCACACCAGTGGCTGCAGCCGTTCACAGCACAGACCTGCCCAGCTGTGTTTGGACACGTAAGGAGATAAGGCACAGCAGCACAACTCATAGGCTAAGTCCCTAATTCGCTCCTGTGCTAGACCACACTACACCAACGCTGACTTAGTCCTGCCTCCACTCCCATTTTATACCGTGTTAGATACGTACACATATAATTAATGTATTAACAAAAACAAAAAAAGATTTGAATGACACATTTTTGTATAAGACACACATCCCAAAGCTCAACCACTCGCAGGTGATCTAAAGCTATGAAAAAACATTTCCATGGGAGGACTGGATGAACCACGCACGGACAAGCGAACCCAGGGATTCGGCGGACGCGTTTCTGCCGTGGGACGTGGCAGCTGCTCCCCACACACCAAGCAGTCGATGTGAGCCCACGGTGTGCTCACGTGTCGCAGCTCCAATCAATTTGCACACGCAGAGTGGCTCTGACACGTCCGAGGCTCACCCAAGCCGTGGCGCATGTGCACTGGCTCCGCTCACGCACAGCCAGTGTTTCAGGAGATGGCCATTTTTTTTTTAGTAGACCAGATGGCAACCTGGCAACTCCAGCAAATGCCACACCAGCGATCCCACTGTGCAGAGGCAGTGGCCTTTTCCTTCCCTCTCCCTGCCCTTTTTCTCTCTACTCCACCCAAGCCTGGGCCTGTATAGTATTAAATGTTTTCAGTTAATTACGCTAACTCGCCTGAATTAACAAAATTTAAAGGCACTTTCTTATGTCAGACAACATGTAAACACATTAAGATCCCATATCTGAAACTGTATGAGCAGTATACCCTTGCTGTCATTTGCAGACCTCATAAGACAAACATTTAACGCAGGATGTATGTTTTTATTTGGCATAAATGAGCACATTTTCACTGATATGGCCAAGAAAGCCCTACCAACAATCCAGCTGTTCTCCTTGCATGGTTGAACAATAGAGATGGCTCTATATAATTTTATACATATGTAAATGGAGACAAATGTGTTACATTCTAATGTATTTCATACATTGCATGAAAATGTCACAAAGGTCTAATTTAATTACTCACAAACCTGGAAAAAGAATCAACAAAAGCTTTGTTACAAAATGGTTCTGAAAAAAACAGGCCAGCAAAAGTCATATTTGCCACAGCATACCATTTAATTTTGTATTACGACGCTGACAAGTGAAAATTTGGGGAAGGAAAAGCAGTGTAAAGATCTGGATTGCTTTGTGTTTATTTTTACTTAAAAAAAAAAATAGCGACCAACATCAGCCCCTCCTTCCCTCTTTGTACCTGTGTGATACCCCAGGCCATTTTATCAACTGTGATTCAAACAGAAACCTAAAAGCCACTGGAAACACGCTCCGTGCCGGCTCTCAGGACATGTTTACTCGTACGCTTGGGGCTATCGCTCCCCACCACGTCTGCAAGTCCGGCGAAGTTCCCGAACCCGCCCGCCAAGCACGAGTCACCGCGCTGCTCTTCTGTCCGTGCGCCCCGTTTCGTGATTCAGCACCCGCGCCCCGAACCCGCTCCGGCCCCGGGAGGGAGGGACGGCCGGGCTGGGGCCCCGCGGGGGGCGGCTCAGGGGTGCCCTTGGGGCGATGCCCGGCGCGGCGGCCCCGGGCCGGCGGCCGCGCTCCGCTAGAGCCGCTCCCGCCGCGGCCAGCGGAGCGCGTCGGGGCAGCGCCCGGGAGGAAAGTCCGGGGGCGCGGCCGCTTCCTCGCCCCGTAGCCGGACTTTTCTCCGGCTGTGAGGCCGCGGCGCTCCCCCGCCTCCCCTCGGAGCGCGAGTCCCCGCTGGCCTCCGGGACACGTTAAATCCCGTGTAATGAGGCTTAACCCCGCCCCGCAGCCGGGCGGGCAGCCAGCCAGCCGGGCCCCAGCTCGGGGAGCCCCCCCCCGCCCCGAGCGCCCGCAGCTGTTCCAGCCGGAGCTGCTGGAAAGCGGCCACGCTCCCCAGACTTTGTCTCCCTCGCACACAGCGCTGAACTCTGCTCCCTCCCTCCTTCCCATCCCCCGGGGCGCCCACGGCTCCCCCCGCCTCCACCGCCCCGAGCCGCAGACGCGCGGCGGGGGGAAGGGGGAGCGCTCCCGCCGCCGGGCTCCAGCCGCCTCCCCGGGGCTCCGCGGGGCTCGGGAGCGCCACCGGGGCGGGCACCGAGCGCTGCCCCCGGAGCCGCGTCCTGCGGAGCGCAGCCCGTGTGCGGGGAGCGGCCGCTGGCATCCAGAAAGGGCTTTTCCTTTTCCACGGGGAAATAGATAAAAAGAAATAACAAGGGCGGGGAAAGGGTGGAGGAGCGCCGGGGCAGCGGCCGGGGCGCGGTGCGGGGTGGGGTGCGCGGAGCACCCCGTGGCGCCGCGTCCCGTCCGGGCCCCGCTCCGCGGTTTCCCCGCAGCCCGGCGCGGCCCCAGCCCAGCCCGTGAGGTCAGCGAGGCGGCGGATGGGTGTCTGCGCCGGGGGACGGGCGGTGGGCGGGCGGGGCAGGCGCAGTGTGGGGCCGCGGCAGGGGAGGAGGAGGAGGGCGGGCGGTCGCTGTGTCTATGTGTCGCACTGGCGGGGGGGAAGGGAGTCGGGGAGGGGGGGGTTACACACCAGGGCAGCGCCGGGATCCCTTCTCCACCCCGCGGGGAGGGGGCAGGGCGCCGCCTCCTCCTCCCCCTTCCTCCTCCCCCTTTTTCACCCTTCCTCCTCCTTCTTTCCCCAAAGTTAAACTTCCTGCTCCCGGCCCGGCTGGGAAGGGGACGCGGAGCCCGGCCGGACTCAGCCCCTCGACACACACAACAGCTGGAGCTGTCAAAACTTCCTCCGCTCGGCCTCGGCCCCCGCCGCCTCCGCCGCCGCCGCCCGCTCCTCCTCCGCCCCCGGGGGCTCTGCGCGGGGGGAGGGCGCAGGGCCAGGGTACAATGAAGCGGCGGCCGCCGCAGCCGGGCAGCGCAGCAGCCGGAGCCGCCGCCAGCGCCCGGGGCCTCTGAGCGGGGGCGCCCAGCGGCGGGACCAGCCGCGTCTCTCTCGCTAGCTCTCCTCACCTCCCCCAGCCCCGACAGCCCCCGCCGAGCCCGGGGAGGGTTGTTATTGTGTGTGAGACCCTTCCTTCCGTCCTCTGCGCTTTCTCTGCACCCCCCCCGCCCCCCCTCCCCTCCTCCTCCTGCTCTCCCCATGCTGCTCCCCCTGCTACCTGTGCTGGTCGGCGGCGGCTGAGGCCAGCGATGCGAGGCGGAGGTGGAGGAGGCGGAGGTGAGGAGGAGAGGAGCCGCGGGAGCAGGAGGAGCATCGGGATCCCCATCACCATCCTCATCTTCATCCTCATCATCATCATCCATGTGTCTCTCTCGTCCTGCTGACTAGGATGTCAACGGAGGACAAGAGTCTGGTGGTGGCGGTGGTGGAGCCGCCTCAGCAGCAGCAGCAGCCCCCCGAGCCTGGAGCTCCCCCCCCAGCAGCAGCAGCAGCAGCCACAGACAAAAGACCTAGGGGCCGGCCTCGCAAAGATGGCGCTTCCCCTTTCCAGAGAGCCAGAAAGAAGTAAGTTCAGCGTTTGTGTGTGCGAGGCAGAGAGGGGCCGGGTCAGGCGGCCAGGCGCAGGCAGAGCTGTCAGTGGAGACTCGCCGCTCGTCGCCCCCTCCCTCTGCCTAATGCCATTTTGAGAAGGGCCCTTCTTTCTTCTCCTCTCCCCTTTGCACTTTCCCCTCCTCCTCCTCCTTTTTCACCTTTGTCTTCCTCCGCCTGCTCTCCCTTTTCCACTTTTCTTTCACCATCCCTATTCCTTTCTTCTCCTCCTTCTTCGGAGTTTCTCTTCAGCTGTTCCCCTTTCACCCTCTTCCTCCTTTTCCCCTTGCCTCTGCACCTTCCCCCTTCTTTTTGGGTCCGTTCCCTTCCAGGACGCTCGGCTGCCTTCAGCGTTGCCTGGGTACTCCCTGTGCGCTGACGGTAGTTCCTCGTCGCTTTCCCTTGTTATGCCCCCCCTTCCCCTCCTCTTTTTGGGAAGGCAAACACGGTTCCCGGCGGGTGGCGGGGAGGACACCCCCGCAGCCTCCGCGCACACGCGGAGT
Organism: Nicator chloris; assembly: GCA_013400495.1. Lineage (NCBI taxonomy): Eukaryota > Metazoa > Chordata > Aves > Passeriformes > Pycnonotidae > Nicator > Nicator chloris. The sequence continues at coordinate 105,562 of WAAE01002827.1, forward strand.
TGCGGCAGGAGTTTCTCGGCGGCGCGGGGGGAGCTGTCAGCGGCCGCCGCACGGAGGGACGCGCCGGCGGGACGGTGCCGAAGCACAACAAACACACGGAGGGAGGGGGCGGAGGATGGCGGGGGGAGCCCGTTCCCAGGCGCTGGCAGCTCTTCCTTCGCCGCGGCCTCTCCCCGCCGGGGGCGCGGGCGCTCGCCCGCCCCTGCGCCCCCCCCGCCCNCGCTGCCGGGGGTGCGGGGCCGGGCTGCGCTCGGGGAGAGGCCCCGGCGGCCGCTCACCGGGAAGCGCCGCTGCCGCGCTGGCTGCGCTCCCCGCGGGTTATTTTTGAGTAGGATGGAGCCTGCCATGGCATAGCTGATGGCAGCGGTAATAGGGCAAAGCTGGGCGGCACGTTTGGCGAAGGAACGTCAGGAGGTGACCAAAAGAGCTCCTGCGCTGTGAGGTCTATCCGAGCCTCGGGGTTCAAGAGGTTGTTCCCTTTGTTTTGGGGAACGCGCTCAGTTTGACACTGCCGTGTTTGTCCTGGCGCTTCCCTAAACGCCCATCCCAAACATCACTGCCTATTTCCGCTCCGGAATCATTTCGGTTGGAAAAGACCTTTAAGGTCAAGCCCGACCATAAGGTCACAGTGGAAGTCTACAACATGACAAGGGATTCTGCTTGGCTGGACCTAAACATACGCAAAGACCGTGCATCTTTTATATGGATTTGATTTTACAAATATGTATCCCGCGACAGACCTATCATTAGTTTGGGATACATGATTTTTTGTTGTTGTTGTCATTGAGGAAAGTTTACCTGCAAAGATTTTCATGTCACCTCTGGTTTCAGGGTGTTTGTTGTTTACAGCTCCCTCTTTTTATTATCTTACATATTTTCCTGATAATTTTTTTAATATAGCTGTCATTGAAAGTGGTTGGCAAACGTACACGTGGTGAAGTTCTTGAGTTCATCTCCTTTATGCTTAGTTTTACGTACTTTGGTTTTATTTTTACTTACAGAATCCAAACCTTGTATAGGAAACTTTTGAATGTTTTAATTTAAAGGAATTTTTTTCTGAAGAAAAATACAACTGAGATGTATCAGTCTGCACAAAAAACTTAAATAGTGTTATATGTGAAAATTGACAGATCTTGTTAGGCCAGTTTGAGGTTGTGTATGCACTCTAGAGGAAGTGTGTGTTAAAGAGGTAATTCCTTGCATTCAGTTAGGTTTTTGGTGTCATGGGAATGTTGTTGGCTAGGTTTAGGAAGAAATGAAATATTCCTGTAAAATGTGAGCTTATGCTGACATGACCATAAATGTTTGTATAAAACTGGGAAATTAAATTAGCTGAGACAAAAATTAAAATGAATCAATACTCTTTTTGTTCACACTCTGATTGTTCCTGGCTGGCATGGTGCTCCCTGTCTTGCTGCATCTTTCTGCAAATCCTGTACTTTTGGTAAAGACATTATGACATAAATAACAAATGCTTTTGAAGCTAGGATTTTATAAAAAATAGGTATTTTCTAACCTGTGCAGCATAGGTATAGGCTGGTGGTCTGTAGTTGCATCCATTTTGGGAAGAAAATGGTTTTATTTTGAGTTTTCCTCTTTACAAAACACTGATTACAACTAGCCTAGCAAATACAGAAATAAGACAACTAAAACTATTTTCTATTTTTTCCTTCAGAGTGCTTGATCCTGTCTTCCTTTTCACTTCTGTGCTTTCCAGTTGGATTAATGTGCCTCATGTAAACCAGATAAAAGAGCATATGTCAGACCATTTTCTGTACTGTAATCACATGTCTAAATCACTATTAGCCAGTCAAATTGTTCAACTGCTTTATCCCATTATAGGAAATGTTCCACTGAATGTTCAGTCTAAGTGCAATCTAAGTAATGATGAAATGAAGAGCCCTGCATTAAACTGGCAAAGCCAGAATAGAATAATTCCTTAGCTATGGATGCCTCCATTAAACAGCAGTGCCATATTGGAGACTGCTTTAGGTTGGTGCTTTACCTTCTTTGAAGGCCGTGTTTTTAAGCAAATTTGATGAGTTTAAGCAGACAGATGGAAAACTGCCTTGAATCTGCTCCTGTGAGATGCCAGGGATTCTCAACTCTTCCCAGAAGTAGGGAGCAGAGGGCTCCTCAGTAGTACAGTGCTTGCCCACATCTCATTCTGTGTTTTGCCTGGTTATCAGTAAAAATTCCAGTGGTGCTGTGGACACAGATAAGTACAGGGAACAGTGGAGGCTTCCTGTGGGTGAAGAACTGGGAATCAGTGTCATCAGTACCTGGAGAGAGGTACAGATGGTAGAATGTAGTGCTAGAACAGCCTTTTATCATTGTTTGAAGGATGTAGCTTCATGTAGCACTGTCAGGAGAGTTAATCTTAGGTGAACAGTTCATTTTTATTATTTATATTGTAATTGTGCCTAGAGGCCAGGGCACCATTACACTACATGCGGTACAAATGCATAAGCAAAGGTTGTTCCTGCACAAACAATTTCTTAATTTAAATGTAAAGATAAGACAGCATGTAAATGTAAAAAATGTATTGGGAAAGCACTAGGGAGTTGTGAGAATGCTGTCAGCAAAAGAACATGCAGAAGTTCAAGTATCCTGGCTATCTCAGCATCGGGGAGTGATTCACAGGCATCCGACTTGGAGGATGTGTTTAAAGCAGGGTAGCATTGTCACCCTAAGGATTTTCACAGGTAGCTGGTTTCCTGCCTGAACTACCAGGCCAACACTCCCATTTTCTTCCTTACATTTTGACAAGGGGGTATCTGTACAGAGCAGCAATTTGAATTTAAGAGGTGAAGCAAGAATAGGCCATGCAGAGCCTTGAAATTTAGAGCAAGGAGGTTGTTCATGCTATGGTGCATCAGGAAGAATACAGAGAACTGTAATCAAAGCAATGAACAAAGAAAATATTTTGTAGTATTGCCTTTCTGCCTTAAAAGGTAGAAAGGCTGAATTTATAAAAGCTGAAAAAAGATAATAAAGTTGCATTACTCTCTGCTTACTAAAGCTAGAACATGATGGAGAAGAAATAAGCTTTCAGATGCATGGTTAAAAAAACTCTTGCTAGGATTGTAGAGGAAAAATGGAAATAATTTAGTGCCCCCTTACATGGCCTGAAATCTTAGGAACTTAACTCTTGCTTGGATTATACCTCAAGTTCCAGGGTAGGGACCTGAAGGATAAGAATGTGGTTGAAAAGAAGTTGTAGACAAAGAGTTCTGTTTTAACTATACTGTCATAGTATGAACAGCTGGTTGTTCATGAACATGTACTAGAATAGTATTGTACAGGTGCAGTAAACATTTTTGTAATCAATTTTAAGTAGCAGAGCTTTCTTAATCTCTGCAGGTTATAAGCAGCACAAACAGATGCAGCTTCTTAGCAAAATTTAGTAGCCAAACTCTCATTGATTGTGACCTTTGGTAGATCAGTGTCTAAACTCACTTTGAAGAAAATCTGTCAAATTTTGATGTATGTTACAAGTTATTTTTTAAAATGTGTTTAATTTAAAGCAGCATAAAATAAGGCTTTCAAAATTGTGGAGAACATTTTGTGTTTCTTTTTTAATTGTCCGTGTTTTAATTTCCAGAGTAGGTTTTCATTACTTGGGCCAATGTAAACTGCAGTAGGTTTTCAAAGGCCATTGATTTCACATATGCTGATAGTTTTGAGGACCCTTTAACATAAGTGTTTTTGCCAGGAAATGATTATATGAGAATTTTTATCATCACTTTAGTTGCATTTGCATTAGGGTAGGCCAATATTTAAAGATACCTACTCTCATTTCAAAAGAACCTTAACATGTTGGGTACAGCTTTATAGCTCAGCTGTGTTTCTTTAGTTCATCACACACCTTCTGTGTGATACTTGTGTCTTTACTTGCCTGCCCTTTTCTCAATTCAAAATTTAACATTTGCAAATGTAAGATGTATGTTGTGTTGTAGAATAAAAATATTCCTAAATACAAGATCACAGTCAGGGAAGGTCATCGCTACCTGGCAAGACTGAGGGCTTTTGATGGACAAGCTTTGTACAACTGTTGCACAGCAAAGGGTTAATGTATTAAAGCAAACACTGGCCTGTACAAGCCACGTGTATCAAACTGTTTGGCCAAAAGCCAGAAGGCACATAGTGGAACACAGAGTGAGGAGGAGATGAGGTGTGAGGATTGAAGTTGGCTCTTTGCAGAACAGGGCTGAGCTTTGTGCCATTTTCTTCAGCAGCCCATGTTCTGTGAGTTCCTCCACTGTATTTGAATTACCAAGCAATTCCCCAGCTGCTTTATGTATTTTTTGCATAGGAGCCTGGCTCACAGTGCTCAGGAGGTGAATGATACCTGCATTAATCTTCAGATTTTCAGGTCGTGGTAAGTTCTTGTGTGATGGATAGGATTTATCCAATTGTTTTGCCACAAAGTTGTTAAAATGTGGATTCATGTAGAGTCTTCACTTGTGTCTTAAGGGTGAGTGAAGTTATGCTGAATTCTGGAAATAGATACACATTTTCCCCAATTTGAAACAGACTGCCCTGCCTGTGAAGGACTCTTCAAGACTTTTTTTTTTTTTGACATTTCAGTTGTTGGTTTCTCTGTGTTTGTATTTAATGATCCATTGAATTTCTGTAGCATTTGTCATGAGAGGACCTCCAAGAGCGGTCAGACAGATCAAGTGTGATGGCTGTCTGAAATCTCAACACACTGGTCACAAGGTGTGTTTTGTCCAGTCTCTTGGTTGTACTCTGAGCCATCTACATACCAGACTTCTCTTCATCCCATGTGCAATCAGACAGGAGACTTTTCCCTTCTATTGTTTTATTTAAAACAATAAAACACTTCCATTTTCTTGGCTTTGCTTGTGGATTTTTTTTTCTTGTTAGCATGTTAACTCCTACTAACTTCTTGTTATTGCTCTTTCATACGATAAGTAATTGGAAATGGACATTTCTATTCTTTGTCATCATTTCAGCTGAGGGATGGTTTTCCGAGGCAGTTGGCTTGCTGAGAATGGGTGAACTCTGCATTTCTCAGGCTGGGGTTGTTTTTTCACTCATTGCATCACAGCAATATTGGAGGGGTAGCAGGGTTATGTACTTCCAAGGAAAATAGAATTCCTTTATCCACCACTAATGATCACTCCCTTATACAGTGTTATGACGCACTAATGCTGTGAAATTAACTTTTCAAGAAATGCCGTCATAGGTACACTAAAATGTTATTAATTGCAAAATAATTAGGTGACTGACAACTCCAGGAAATATTGAAAGCTTTTCTCCTTTCTACATTTAATATATTTGATTACCAGTTCATACAATCTGCATGGTTCATATAGTTTGGATAAATACAAAGGAGCAGGACTTTACTACTTTTTTGCTTGTAATTTGTGTTGAACTCTGCATTTTTTGTTCTGTTTTTTTCCCCACTGGAAGGATGGCACTAGACAGTGCTGTTTGTGCCATTCTTCTGTTAGTCAAAATAAGTTTGGGCACTTGTTTCAAGAACTACACTGAGTAAGTTCTTCTAACAGCATTGGTGCTTTTGAAAGCAAGTCAGATAAAGCTGGAAAACCCTTAAAACCTAGAATATCCATTACGTAAAGAAACATAGGCTGTGAGTGCATCAGGTGGTTATTTTCCCCAAACACCGTAAACCTTAAGGTGGTTCTGGCAGCGAGAAGGAGCAGCAGCGCTGCCCTCCCTCTGCTACCAGCTGTTTGTTCTCTCCCCTGTGCTGACCCAGGCGCTTGTGGTGAGCTGCGCTGGGAAACTGAGCTGGGGTAGAACGAACCTGGCAGAGAAACGTGTTTGTGATAGCCCGGGCGAGGAGGAGGCCAGAGCAAGGGCCAGGCTGCTGGCAGGAGGCAGAGCCGCGGCTCTTGGCAGCGCCGCCCGCCTGCAGCGCTCTCCGCGAAGGGACAGCTCGGCTCTCGGAAACTGGACCGGCCTCGCCTTTCGGGCTGACTCCTTTGAGCTTGGCAATGCAGAAGTTAATTCAGGAGACTGAGATTTTTACGGCCTATGGTCACATAAGGCTGGTTCATCGGTTGTTTAAAAAGAAATAGTGATGTTGAGAGGGTTCTTCACAGCGTATAGATAGAGGAGTTGTTCTCGTCTTCCTTGCCTCAGATATTGGCAATGATTAAATATGGAATTTCGGTTCTCACTTTGATCCTGGGAATTATTCTTAAATGGAGTATTTAAAGCATCCTCAAATAACAATATAAGTGAAATATTTTATGTTAACAGTAATTTCTGGTATCCTGGAAGCTCCTTCCTACAAGTATATCAATATATAGGCATTATCATAAAATCAAAGGGGATCTTGCTTCTTTCAGAATATTTTTGCCTTTTGCATTTTTTTTTGGAAAGTATTTTTGCTAAATCACACATGCACTCAACCCTATTGCCAGCCATTCCCATATAGATTTATAATTGCTAATTTTTAGTACTGTATTTGTCAACATTCTAATTGCTTTTCTGGAAGAAACTTCTGGAAGCACTATCAAACCCAGACTTTTGGCATTGGGTGGGGGAGGGAAAACGCGGACTTTTTCTCTTCTACTGCGTTATTGCTGAAAATAAAGTCTTGCCAAAACTAGTTTTAATTAGGCTCTCAGGAAAAAAAAAAAACAGCTTGAGGAAAAATTACCAGGTTTTAACTTTGCCTATTATATATTTGTATTGCTTGGAGCATGTGCAGTTGAGTCACTTGTATGGCACAGTAAGATAAAAGGGATTTTTGGTAGTGAAGATGTGGTCCAAATGTGCACTAAGGTGACATCTGAGGTGGCTGTTGATGATGTGAGCACTGTCTGGAAGATGTAACTAATCCAGAATGACTTCTGGAACATCCCAGTGTTCATGGAACCTGGATGTTCCAATAATGGTGTCTTACCCTCCTGTCTGTCTGGCAGTGAAGACTGTCTGCAGTCTTCTTAGGGCTCAAGAGAACAGGATAGGATGGCTTCATATTGTTATTCATAAAGAGAGAAGTAATTCTGTCTTAAAATTTGGGAGATTAATTAGTAAGCCATTTCATAAACCCAGAATGTGAATTATTCAGGGTTCTTTTTCCTCAAGTGTGAAGTTCGGAAGCACAATGAAATTCTTTTAAATAAAAGGAATATTTAGTTTTCCTGTGTCAACAGAGATAAATGGAACTGTATGGCCAAAAAAGACTTCAGGGTGATCTTGCTCATCCTTCTGTGTGTTGTGTATCTGTTCCATTTCTGAGAAATGGTTCTCTGACTTGTTTTTGAAGTATTTAGTGAATGCAGTTCCCCTGTATCTCTAGGCAGTTGGTTTCAGTAACTAATTTTGTACAGTATAAAAGAAATATTATTTACTGCTGATTAAGCCAGTTTTGTCTTCTATTACTCACAGCTAAGACTCCACAGCTGAAATGGAGAACAATTTTTATAGCAAACTTTTATTTATCTGGTGATTGTCTCCTTTGTTCTGCACTGAACAAGCTTAACCTCTTTAGCAACATAATATTGATTTAACTGATTTATCCTAATAAAGATTGCTAGTCTTTATTAGGTTTCACTTGGTTAATATGAGCCACTTCTCAATTTAGCAGAATGATTTTTGTTAAGATCTTGTCTTCAAAAATATTTGTAGCCCCTGCCTCAGCCATGTATTGTATATAACTCTCCTGTGTGTGTCAATGTCCTCATGCAGGTTCTGGTGGAAGGGGCTTTCTTGCAATGTTCATCCACATGGATTGAAAAGAATTTGCAAATAAAAACCCTCTAAGTGCTGTAGCTTGTTGCCAGCCTCTCTTAGGGCATTTTTACCAGGACTGTATTAGGGAAGATGATTGCTCATAGTTTAGAGATTACTTCTCCCTGTTTCTTAAGCATTGTGTGAAATTCTTCCAGTCCTGCTGACTTGAATTTCTCTGATTATTTAGTCTAGCAACAAAATCAGTTTCTAGTATTACCTACAATAAATCTGTTTTATGAAGGCTAAAATACAGAAAATGGCATTTGAGTCTGTTTTATCCGTTTGTGCTTTCTAAACTGTACAGACTTTTGTGTTTTCCTTCTTCCTTCTAAAATATTTCTGAAACTTTGTTTGCCTTTTATATTGCACAGTGGTAATACTGCATGCTGTGCTTTTATGTCTTCTGATTTTTATCCCTGACAGTTTATGCTGTTCCTTTATATTCATTAAAATGCCCTTGTTTCCATCCCTAATATGATTCTTTCTAGTTTCAGACCCTTATTACTGGCTGCTTTTGATGTAGCCCATATTGTTCATATACATTTCCTATCTGTCCCCTTCTTTGGAATACTTTGCCATTGTGCACATTCCAGTACAATAACTGCCAGTTCTCCTTTAAATTGTAGTCTCAAGAGATTCTAGCAACAAGTTCAAAGAGTTTGTTGAAATTTGCTTTTCTTCTTTCAGTTAATTGAAGATAAAAAATTTGCTCTCCTCTCTCTACTGCTCTCGCTTTCCCCCTTCCTTGGCACAGCGAGTGCTTCTCGTTACCACTTCCAGCCAAATCACTGTACACATTGAGATGTTTAAAATGGAGCCTGCCCTAATAGAGTGAAGTGTGAAGTAACTGCTCTTCTGGCACCCTCAACTTTGTGAAACAGTTGTCCTCAGCGTTTTCGCAAATATGTTGGGCTGTTTGTTCTGATATTTTGGTTTTCTATTAGACGTATGGATGATGAAGGCCTCCTCTTACCCTCTGAGATACGTGCTCTGAAAAGTTCTGTTAGCTGATTCCAAAGACTTAGCAGCTTCCTCAGATTTTTCTCTCCCAGCCTTCCCAGTTCCTTTTTCCCTAATTCCCATTCTCTGTTGCTTATGTGTTTGTTTCACTTCTAGATTTTTTCTTTCTGATTTTTTTCCCCGTGTAATAAAAGCAAGTGACTGGTTTTTTTTCTTACCATGGCCCACTGAACTGCATGAGACTAGAACTTAGAAATGGACCAGATGCTTTTCATTGTGAGGAAAAGCTTGGAAAAGGGAATTTTGAAATGAAAATAAAAAATGATCATTTCAGTTCCCTTAATTTTTTCCATTTCTAAGTGGGGTAATTTGTGGCTGTGTTTGTGTTTTGTGTGGATGAGGGGCATGGCTGTAGCCAGCAGTAGTGTTCTGCTACATGAAGCACTCAGCTTCTTGTCCGTGGTTGTGAAAAACTCAGCAGGGAATGTTTGGAGTTGCTGCCACACTTCTGTCCCCAGTGTTGTCCCCACTGTCACACGGTTCCAGTGGTTGCTCATCCAGTCGTGACCACTCTGCCAAAGAGTTCTCAAGGCTGGCCCAAGGTTTCGTGTGGTCCACACACTGTTCCCAGCATGGTTTGTGTGGGAGTTTGGGAATTAGATAGCAGGCATGGAAGCTGTCTGGTGCTTGTCAGCCCCAAGGCCAACATCACCAACCACGTTTAATGTACTGGTATAACCATAACTGGATTTGTTTTGTTGGTGGTGTTCTTTTAAGGAGGAATTCAATCAAACTGATAGAATTCTCATCAGTTTCACTTCCAGCCTCCTGGGCAAACAGTGTGCCACAGTTAATGTTCTCTAACCCACAGGGATGTAAGTTTAGGAGGAACAGCTCACAGCAGAATTGCTCTAGAGGGAGCAGAGGAGATGGGATGTACAAGCCATGAGGCTCAGGGAAATGCTGGCTTTCAGTGCTACTTCAAGCTTCTCACACACAATATTTCCTGGTTCATGTTTTGAGTAATTAACCTTGCATCAGGCATCCTGGTAGAGATTTATACAGAGGAGAGTGAAAAACACATTCGGCAGGAATTCTAATTTATATTTCTGCCTGTGTCTTCCAGAAACATGTTAGGAGGAAACTGGGTCCAGAAATGGGAGGGTAACTCAAGAAATAAATGATCTGTAAGCAAAATTATTTAAAGAAATAATCTCTGAGCGCTTTCAGGTAGCACTAAGGGCTAGCTCATGTCTGGTTATGGTGTTGTCTCTCTTTAATGGAATGGGAGAGTATTCTTTGTCTTGGTGTGAACAGCTTGGAAATACATTCATTTCAAATGTGTTAGTTGGTAAAGAATAAATATAAAAGCTTGGTAAACTCACACTTCATGTGCTCTCTTTGTGGTCTTTTCAGACAAGGATACATTGGTAGAGCAGAACAGAGAAAGTACTGTTGGTTGTGAACCTACTTTATGGACAAGCAGAAAATCGTGATCTCAAGGCTTGTTAATCAGATGCTGTCAGTGGGGATTTTAAATTACTGATAATGTAAATAAATATTTGCTTAAGAATATTTTCGGTTTACTTTTTTTAAATTCATGTGTCTCTTTTCATTTTACTTGCTTTAGACTGTCTTGATAGACAAAAAAAATAACCTGTTTTTACACTGGTAGCTTGACCACGTTATTTTAAAGGCTTTTTTAGAACTATGAAATTTTCTTGTCTATACTTAGTTAGCATGCTCACACTTAGAAAAAGTGAAGTCATAATTGTCTTGGACATGTTTAAACTTGTTGAGTTGAAGCTTGGGCTCTCAGCTATTCTGTATCTTTTCAGATGCACTGTTTTCCTCATGTGGCTAGAATTTGGAAAAGTTTTGTGATAGACATTTGTTAGCTGGCTTTTATCTAAAGACTATAAATGTTGTTCAGTCGAGTTGTTTAATATTTCTGGGATTTTTTTCTCTCTCTTTTTTTTTTTTTTCTTTTTTTTTTTTTTTTCTTTTTGTCTCCTAGTGTGTAGCCTAAACTAAACCTGGAGAATTTACATCTGCATGGATGTGACCACGTCATGGTCATGTGGTGTGGGAGCATATTCCATAACAGCTATTAGTAATGGGCCTTGGGGACAGGGCAGAGGCTGAATTCTAGCTCCTGTAGTCGTGTCACCTAGGTTTCTTTTTTTAGGAGCCTTCTGATGGTCTAGTTTCTGTCTGAATTGTTTTCTTTCAAAACTTGAAAGGAATAATGATATTTATTTTACTGTTCTAAAGGAGCTTACTAATGAAAGGAGGAAGTGTCTTTAAATTCTGCCAAGGTCTTTATGCTTAGTCAGAGGACTGAAGTAGTTATCTCTGAAATGCCATTCAGATAGACGGAGGTCTGAGCAGGAGCAATCTAATAGGAAATACTAAACAAAGGTGTTTAGGTGTGATTTAGGTTGTCTGAATATCACCTTTATGCCCTGATCTCTGCTGTCTGTACTTGGCATAAGTTATTTCAAATAGGGTCCCGCCTCAGATTTCAGCACTGTGTGTCATTACACAGCTACATAAACAATGAATTGAACTTCAAAATATTTTTAAACCGTTTTGGGAACTGACTCTGACCTGCTTTCAGCACAAGGTTGGACTGGCTGATCTTTGAGGTCTTTTTCAACCTGAGTGACTGAGATGCTATTCCATGAGCATCCTTTCTGATGGTGATGTCCGTTATTTATGTTGTACCCGTTGCTTTTACACAGTGAATGATGTGTAATAACTTTTATTTCCTAGATGGTTTTTCCTGTATTGTTTATGGAAAGAAAATAGTTTACTTAATCTCTTTGTTTCATTGTCTGTGTTTCTTATTTCCTTTGTCACCTGATACTTGCTTTATCTATTAATCTGTGTGATTCCACATATACTAAATAAATTATTACTTCCTTACCACGTTGGGATTGTTCTTTTCAGAAATGGTGTCACCTGGAATTCCAGATTTGCTTTTTAAAAAGTACATTTAAAAGTTTATCTGCTAGAAAAGGGTAGGGCTATTTTGATTACGTTAAAGCAAATATGTCAGAATTTATATTCTCTTTGGATTTCCATCATGCACTGTTGAAAACAGTTTTGTCCTGCCTTTGCTAGCAGCTAACAATGCATGTCACTAGCAATGAGTCATTTTCTGATGGCCTGGGAGTGTTCAGGTATTTCTGTTTTCTGCCTCTTCTCATCTTGCAGCTTCTTTTGAAGTTGTGGTCTTTTCATCTCTATTGGTTTTTAGTCCTCTCTGTATTTATTTGCTCATCCCCTTTTTTTTTTTTTTTTTTTTTTTTTTGTTTTAAAAAAAATTTTTATCAAGAACTTTAGTGATGGGGCAAGGGGGGATGGCTTCAAACTGTCAAAGTGTAGGTT
>WAAE01002827.1:121907-179789 GCA_013400495.1 Nicator chloris
TCTCCCCGCTCCCCTCCCCCTCCGCCCTCCTCCGCCGGCGGCCCCAGCCTGGTTCGGGGAGGATCCCGGAGCCGAAGTTCCGCGGCGATCGGGGCTGTGGCGCATCGCTCCCCGGCGGCGCCGCCATGGGGGGGGCCCTGTAGAGCCGCCCGAGGCCCCGGGGCAGCGGCCGGGGGAGCGCCGAGCGAGCGGCACGAACATGGCAGACCGCGGGCAGTGCTGAGCATCGGCGTCTCCGCTCCGCGCTGGGCTCGGGCCCTGGCATGTAAATAACTTCTCTTCCCTCCGGATCGCACCGGTGCCAGCCCCTCCATTTTCCAGAGGGGATTTGTGAGCGGTTCCGCGGCGCTGGGCGATGTCGCGCAGAGCCAGTTCGCCGGGGGTGAGTACGGCTGGCGCTGAACTTCTTTGTATCGAGGGCAGGCGGTGACAGCGGGAAGGGGCTCCCCGGGGACGGGAGACCCGCCGGGACCGGGCGGCAAACTTGGCGTGGAGACTGGGCGCCGCTGACACTCGGCACGGTGAATTCGACGCCTTTTTGGTCAAAAAAAACGGACCCGCGTCCAGACGTGGGTGTAGAGGTTCAAGTTACACGCTCGCGGGATAATCCGCGACCATTTACAAAATAAAAATAAGGAAAAGGAGGGTGGTGGGTGGGAGACGGAACCACAAAAGCCCCGCTCTCTCTGACCCGGGCGCAGCCGGGCATCCGGTCAGCGCTGCCCCGGGTACACCTACACACGTGTGCCCGCAGATAGTCTTTAAAAAATACGACTTTATATAGTTAGCTATAGCACAACTATTTTTTTTTCCTTTATATTTTTTTTGGTCACTTCCTGATGTAAATATTGGAAAGATGGAAAATGGAGATAGGGTTAATTTTTCTTTAATATTTTGAAGTATTCTGTGCAGGCTGTTTTTGAAGAGCGTGCCATTTTAATTTTGCATGCTTTCAGAGCATACCTGTATTGTGTTAATTTTAGGTGATCCTCCCACCGTTTTCAACTGTAGTTCTAAAGTAAGGGAGAAAAATAAAAACACTTCAAAAAATAAACTATGTTTCTAGCGCATAATGGATGGCCAGAGCATCATATATGATGATTTTTGTATGAGCAGTAAACAAATAGGTCATAAGTCAAAGTAAGTGTTATGTAACTGGCTGGCTTTAACAAACTTGGTACAACTGTGAAGAAAAAAAGTCTATTTCTTTTTTTATTTGGGCAGTATGAAAGGCTGGCTACCCCTTTTTCCAGTGGCCTTACTTTGTAGCAGGTTGATTAAAGAAACCCACCCAACGTAAAAACCTATGCTTTCAAATTATGAACCAGTTAATTTATGTAGTATTTTGTATTTTCCTGAAACACTCCTTCAGTCTTGTGCCTAATTCTGGATACTAAACAATACACACCAGTGAATCATTTGTTAACACTCTAACTGGATTCTTACATAATTGAAGAATGTTCCTTAGTTAGATTTTTGTTCAACTTCATTTTTTTTTTCTTAGAGTAGTGTTGTTTGGCATAGAGTTGTTGAAAAAACTGAAGATCAGTGTGGAAACGGTTTGGGGCTTTTTCATGTGAAGAAATAAAGCAGTATTGGGTTCGTACTCCTTTAGCAAAACTGCAACAACTGGGCAGACATTTAAAGGTTCTCGGTGACTTTGTACAATGCTGGCTATTGAAGTACACACAGCTCCTAAGCTGGAGGTTACGTGCAGGGGTCTTTGTGCTGTGTGTACATCGTGGTAATGGTCATGTGTGGGGTTTGATGCTCCCACACAATAAAATACACTTGCTACAGAAAATAACTGCAGCTCCCAGACTGCTGAGTGCAAATGTTTTAACCATCTACTCTTAGGATAGATTCTGCAGGAGACAAGATAGACTTTTTACTCAGTGCTGTGTGATCAGCTGCATCCAAGTGCTATTCAGTAACTTTGCTGATGACTACTGTACATTTGTTTTTAAAGGGTTTGGTTATGCATCCTTTACTACTTGGTTGTAAATGCCCTTTCTTTTGAGAATGTACTTGGAGTTCGAGTATCTGCAGTTTTTAATTCCTAGCCTCACTTACAGGTCATCTTTGTAAACTGTTCTATGAGTTTTCTTTTGTTTTGTCTGTTCTATGCAAAGCAATACCTAATATTCTGCCAGGATTAAATATAGGTGCTTTTAGGTCAAAATACTCTCTTTTTTTGGTAGCTATAGTATTGAGTTTTGTATCGTTATTTTGTGAGACTGCATTTGGCTGACTTACATTTTTTTCCTTGCCTTTTTCTTTTTTCTTATTTTCTTGTTCTGTATTATTCTCTCCTAAGCAGAAACTCCTGCAGAGTTTTAGCTAAATGTTCTTTGGCAGCTTTTTTTTTTGAGGGGAGGACACAGGGGGTGGTACTATTGTCATTTACATAATATGCCAGTAGAAAGTAGTTGCATGATCTACAGTTTCTTAATGTGACCGTTCATTGGACTTGCCTGAAAATTATCTCTTAAGGGTGAACGGCTGAGCAGAAATTAAAAGCAGCCATGTATTTGTTTCTCCTTTTGTTTCAGGCTAAAAGGACCGTTCAGTATGTGCTTTATGTGCATTTCCAGACTTACTGTATTTAATTTATTCAGCTATTTAAAAATAATGGTTAAAGTATTCTTTTCTCATCACTGCTGTCAAATCTTATGGCTTTGCAGTTCTGATTTCCTGTTCTGAAAGTGCGGATAGAAAACTCTTAGCATGAAGGAGTATACACTTGGTATATACCATTTAGTATAAAACACACAGCCCAAGAGGATGGGGGACTGACTCTGGAGTGTTGTCAAAAGCATACTCTAAACAAGCGGGAAAGACACCCTTTTGTTTTATTTGGGCAGTTCCAATTTTAGTTATTACTAAAGCTCCTGGAAACCCTGGTACGCAGGGCGTTTCAAGAAAGAAGTATTGAAATCCGGTTTGACAGTGGGCCTTCAGCTAGTCTTTTATAATTCTGTCTTTCCTCTGCGAAATCCTTTTGGCATGTTGAGGTTCTCTGGCAGGATCCCAGCGTGTGATATCACAGATATCAGATGTCTTCTTGCGATTCGTGGCATTTGCTGTGCCGCAGTGGTGCTCCCTGGGACGGCTGAGGTGAACCAGGAAATGTCATGGAAATTCGGTAGGGAAAACGGCGTGGCAGAGAAACAGTCACGTGTGTTTGGGAATAGGTGAGCGCCTTCTGGTTGACAGTGTTCACGTCTTTGTGTTTGTGGAATGTATTCAGCAAACAGATGTGTCTTTTAGTGGTCTTGGCAGATTTTTTTTTTTTCCTGACATCTCAGATGGAGTTGAGTGGCAAAACATCACAGTTAAGCTTTGTCCTTTGGAATATCTTCGATTGAAGATATGGAGCATAATTATATGTGGCCTTGTTAGAATTTTTTTTTTCATCTCAGTGTTGAGGTCCAATGCCAGGCACAAGCATAGATGATATCACGCGTTTGGAGGATATTTGACTCCTCCATAAGGTCTGTTGGAAGTTAGTCATAGCACTCTGTGTTTCTGTCTGTCTCTTCAGGGAAGTCTCCCTCTTGTTTGTACTCACTGGTGAAATGCTACGCAGTAAGTGTGGCTTGTGCTGATGGTGCTTTTGTAATTCAGCTAGAAAATAAAAGAGTTCACACTGGCCTCTTTGCTCCATGTTTTCATCCTGATTTCCAAGCATTAAAAGGTGTGTACTTGAGTAGCATTAATTAATTAGAGAAGATAAAGGCATGGGAGAAGAGTCTGCTTGTGTATTTATTTGTTTGTTTAGCCAGGACTTGCAGTTCTTAGGTATAATTCAGTTTCAGGAGTGAATTCTTTGTTTTAGATGGAGCTCAGTATGTTCCTTCCAACCACAAACACTTCCATGTTGTTTTTACTGTGGATCTTCCTTTTTTTTTTTTTTTTTTTTTTTAATTTCCAGGCCCTAAATGTCCCTATGCTATAAAAAGAGAAGGTAGGTTGCTTTTGGAAGATTCCATTTAGAGAAGAAGTGTGTATGAGAGCAGGTTATTACTGCCTGGTTTATATTATTTATATATAGTTTATAGTTAACCAGTTTGCAGTCCCTGTTAGCATGTAACATCAGATGCCATAGGGAAAAATGGGACAAACTGAAGAGGGCAGTTCTGGGAATAATCATTCCGTGGGGGATCTGTGTGAGGTGGAATTAGACCAGCAGGAAAGGGAGCTGTATTTTTTTCCAGAATTCAGAAAACCTCAAACAGAATTCTTACTTAGGCTTACGGTTCTGCAGAAATCTGCCTTCTTTGAATCAAGTGACGTGTGAGGGTACTGAGTTTAATACAATTTGAAGGTGTTTTTGAAGCAGGAGGAACAGGGTGAAAGGATGTGATGTATTTGGCGGAACAAAGAGGATGGGGCAGGGGGAAGGGGTGGGTTGGATGGGACTATACAAGGATGGTATATCTTGAGCAAGGAGAAGGTATAAAGTTGGAGCTTTATTTTAGTCACCTTGCCCTTAGGCTTGAGTGGGGCAGTTTTGTCAGCACGGTTTTGTGGCACTGTTGAGAATGTACTTAGCATGCGAGAAGACACCAACAGTGGTCAAGGAGAGTGATGAGGGAATGAATGAACCTAGAATATTTTCTAACCTTTTCAAAGGTCCTTGATGTGGGTCAAATAATAGGTGTGCTAGGTGTCGTCACTGCCATGTCAGCCTTGCCTTGTGTACAGAAGGTTTAGTCACAGTTGTGGCAGAAGTCACTCAGTGTATATTCAGGACTCCGTAAAATGGAGGTCAGGGTTGAGCAGTAAGTGCTACTATTAACCTTGGAGAGACTGTTCTTGTTGGAAACATTTCACTTGGACTTTGCAGTATTTTAGTAGAAGGCTAATTGCACATAGGAAGGGGTACAGAAGCAAGGTAGAGGGCTTTTGGAAGTTTCATGGGTTTGCAGTGCTCAGGAAAGAGGAATCCGGAGTTAGAGGAGTATAATCTGTAAAACAGATGGGAGATGGAGGTTGAGGAGCATGGACTTCAGTCTTTCACCTTAATCTACCTTGGTGAGGTACCTTGCCTGTAAGCAGTGCTTATTCTTATATGTATTTAGTTGTCTTTTCCTTTCTGTTTCCTTGTTACCTTTGTTTTCACCTGTTAAAGAAGGCAAAGATTTTTAAATTAAGAAAAATAAAGCAGTTTAGGGAACCATGTGAGGACAGTTTTATGCAGCTCCAGAAATAACAACTATTACAACTTGAAGTCTAGTTCTTGGAAGAATAGAGTGATGGTGAGGAAGTCTGGAAGATTCCTGAGGTGGTTTGTGTGGATCAGGGTACAATCCTGCATTAACAAATTCTTGAAATTGGGCTGGGGAGAGGAGTCTGCCCTGTATATTTTGTTCAGATATTTATTAGTCAACAAGATGTAAAATAAAACACATCTTTTTTTTTTCCTCTGGTGTATTTGTCCTCAGATAGTAAAATCCACCTAAAATGATGAAGAATGTTTAGCTATAAGGAGTTAGCAAGTTAATTACTTTATTTCTTCCATTTTTCAGAAAAGCATGTAGATAGTGAATCTGTCTTGATGCCTGTGGTTCAGTAACTGAGATGGTTGTGTCACTTTTCCGTAACAACTTTTAGAATCCTGGAGCTGAACTGGTGAAGAGCTGCTGTTTCAGGCCATTCTAATGCTTCCCTTGGGGATGTTCTGAAGTCAGTTGACTCCAGTTTAGTTTGTTAGCAGAAAGTCAGAGTTTCTGAGCTGTGCTGTGTAGCCAGGGAATGCTCTGGCCAGCTCTGACATCTGCATTCACCCATGTTGATGAAGATAGTTGGCTGCTGTTTTCTCTGGTGAAAGCTGAGAGATGTAAAGGTTAGGGAGAGGTAGTTCCCCTGATCATTGATAGACCTACATACAGTTGATATGTAAGCCATCCTATATTACATTTACTTCTTTCCTCATGGCTGCCTAATCTTCAACATCTGCTGCTGACAGCTTTGCCAGTACTACAGAGGAGTTTTCATTATTGATGCCTCTGGACCTCCAAATAAAGAACTGTCAGTGAATAAGTACTGTATGGATTTATTTAATTATTAATCAGCGTGATGGGGTATTCTCTAAGGTACACAATTTTGTTTCAAAGACAAGTGAAGTCAATAGAAAGTTTTCCATTGAAATAAAATAGTCATGAGAGTAAACATTCATCAGTACAAGTAAGAATTCGATAGCCTAGACGGTTCTGTACCTTCTGTTTTGAATAGTGCTAACTGATAGCTGCTGTGCAGGATCCAGAACTGCAGGGAGGAGGATGCTTCCGAAAAAAATAAACCAAGCATTGTGGAATAGTTTTTCATTCCTCAGATATCAAGAAAATGTGAGAACAGTTTTCTGTCAACTTAGATTCCGTGAAACAGTGCTAAGCTGAAATCACAACAATTACAAATTGCATAAACTTGTTCTTGATTTCTCTATTATTCTTTTACTGGCCAATTAGTCATGTTTTACTCCCACTGCTTTGCAGAGGCTGGCAAGCATCACAGTTCTCTTGTGTGCAAAGAAAAAACAGGGGCACTTTGAGGTTGCTCAGAGAGAGCTAGGCTTATTTCTTCCTGAGCTAGATATGTATTTCATGCCTCTGAGACCCAGCCTACTGTCAGATACTTGATTTCATCAAACACAATCAGCATCTGAAAAACAGAAATTATGTGTTAAATTTTGTCAGAGTGATGTAAAGCTGAATAATTTTGCATGTAGTACTCCATATCTTGTCCTTGCACTTCTCGCCATCTCCTGTGCTAGACTTTCAGGCCAGGAGGCATGTAAAGAAGAGCAACTTAGTAGGCTTTCTTGGTAAGAAAGACATATATTTGTAGGGGCAGAGTAGCAGACCTTTTCTAGGGAAGGCTGTCTTGCCAGGGCATCTTTGTAATGGAAAAGCCAGTGATGGTTGTGGTTTCTTCAGCAGTTTATAATGGCAATCTTTTCTGACTGTTCTGTAGTGTCTTCTGAGCATGAAATTACTTCTGAGAAATTTGGAAGATGTGCTGTAGTGGTATAGTTAGGGGCAGAAAAGCAGTGGTGGTGGGGTTGTGTCTCTTAAGGCTCTAAGAGAATCAAGGGTGGGGACGAGGTGGTTGCATTTTAGGGAGTGCAATTTGCAGAATCCTTTCCATGGTTGCAGCTTGTACTGAAAGAAGACGCATCTTGAAATAATCTCTCCTGTAATCTCCTCTCCAGTCCTTCCAACAGCCTCCTAAGCCTGCTAAACTCATCAGAACTAAACTTTCTGCAGATCATCCTATACCCTGATTCTACCTGAGCAGCAAAAGTGAAATTTACTGACAGAGCTCCCTGCCATCCCAGTACACATGCTTCAAGTCAGAACCATCCAGGTCATGGGATTCTGCATAATACACTTTGACTTCTACTAGGTTTCCTCATGAACATTGACCACATCCTTATGGAAAGTAGATGGGTGAAATTAAGCAACTTTTAGGAATGAGGATGACCTTGCCCACAGTCAATGAACACCAACTGTTTTTCATAAAAATCCTTCCTTGGCTCTTTGGTCCTGGCATTCAAAGATGCTTGTCAAACTCCATCAGAAAGATGAGCCTGAGTGCTCAAAGTCAGGACTTTACCCAAGGTGGGGGAAGAATAACCTTGCATGAATCTCTTGGTAGGCTTTAAGTGACAAGAAGAAACAAAAAATGATAAATTCTCTGTATAAAGGTAAGGTCGTGCATTGGGTATTATTTCAGATTGGAAGATAGCAGCAAAGTGTCAGGTGATTGTATTTACAGGACACGGGATTTAATTTATTTCTGATGTTGTGCAAGAAATTTGGCAACTTAGGAGGATCCATTGATCTGCCAGAAGAGCTTTGTGTTGTTGAAATACAAGAAAAATAGGTGTTCTTTGACTGTGAAAGCATCTTGTTAGAAAGCATGATTGTATGACATGAAGCTTGCCTCAAGATTATTGTTTTGCTGTGGTAGATAATGACCTGACTAAGGGAAAAGGTGTATAACCTTTTCAATACAGTATGGACAAAGATCCTGAGTGGGAGAGTATATAGGATGCTTGGGCATTTTCCTTGCTTCCCACCATGCAGAACTGAATCTCTGGAAGCCCACATGGGAGTCTCTGGACATCAGAAATCAGGAAGCAGTCTTTTGGAGGAATGAAACTTTTATAAACCGCTAAAAACTGCATAGTCACTGGTTCGGTTTTCAGAGTACAGGATATTGAATACAAGGCTGGAAATAAAGTTCAGGGTTGCTAAAGATGAATCTGTAGATGTGACAGTAATCTGGGCAGTATGATGAGCTTTCTTGGTTCAGAGTCTAATTGTAAAATAATTCGGAGAAATTACTTATTTCACAACAGCATCTGTGCTGGGTCAGATCAGAGATGTGTCTGTCCCATCATCATGTTTCCTGCAGTGGTTAATAGGAAAGTAAGACAAAAGTAATTCTGTAATGATACTTGCCCAAACCACTAATTGCAGGAGATTGGGAAAGAATTGTGGGATTTCTGGAGTCAAGGATAGGATTGCTGTGCTAGATCTGTTGAGCATAAAAATCTCCTTTGAATGTGTCCAGCCTCTCCTCAGTCACACAAACTTCGAGTGTGCTGAGCATGGAGTTCCACAGTTCAGCGTGAGAACAGCAGGCTTTCACTTGGGATTTTCTTGATCCTGCTATCTACTAGCATTAGTGCCGTGTAGTAAGTGTTGGAAGAGACAGTAAATGCTGATTTTGTGATCATCTTTTCAATGTGAATTGTGGTTGTAATTGTTAGGATGCATGAAAATGTGTGTGTGGGAAAACCAGACTATATGCTTTCCAAAAATGTGCACAAGTGCCAGAGATGTGGTTGAGAGCGCTAGGGCACATTAGGGAAGTTTTATTAAAACGGAAAAAAAAATTGTATGTGTTTAACAGAACTGCTTTTGAAGGCAGTAAGAGACAAATACACTCCAAAAGCAGGATTTCTGGACTGTTAGCAAGTTTTGCTGTGGTTCTTAGGGCAGGAAATTTTTTCACTTTTTACAGCCTTAAGGAACAGTATCTTGTTTTCTGATGTTAAATGTCTATTGCATAGCTTAGGTTTTGATTCATTCTATTAGTTAAATAATATTTGTATTTGGATAATGAACCTGTTCTTTATATAACATAAATTGACTTAATTATTCTGCGTAATATGTCTCCTGATAGAACTGGTTATTAGTGAGTTAAGGTTTCACACTTGATCATGCTGATGTCCGTGGATCTACAGATCTTGTAAACCCCCAGTGTATTAATGCTGTTATCAACCAAAGCTGCTGCAGCAGCTTTATTTATTTTTCCTTCCTCAAGGGTACTGTAGCAGCCAGTTGGAGCGTTAGCCACCAAATGCCAAGGTGGCTGTAGAGTAACTGCAGCAGCATTTCAGCATCTAATGGACCAGGTCACGTGCTGAGCCTCATTAAAATATGATTAAAGTATCCCCTTTTGTTTGTTCAGTGGAGCCAAGCCCACGCTGGACCCTCCATTATGTTTGTGCCGTGTGCTTGGAAATGCCTCCTGTTTTTTGTGAGGCTCCTTGTTCACCCCCCAGGCCCCAGCCCTGTCCAAACCTCTGCTGAAGAGGCTTTCCTTATTCCTCTGCCCTCTTCCATCCACCGCTGATTAAAGGCAAGGAAATGAAAATGGTGTCTGCTTTCATTTAAACACAGTTGGCTCAAGACAAATATGAAACTTCTGTTGTTGTCTGGGGGGTATCATGTGCTTTCCTATACCTCTGCTTTTTAACTGCTGAAGACTGGGGTGTGGGGTTTTTTTTTGTTTGTTTGGGTTTTTTTCCTGGTATTTAATTAGTAAGCTAGACTTCAGTTAAAGAACAGGCATAAATTATGTTGGTAATTTGCCATGACCACCTGTGGTAGTACATAAATAATGAGGGAATAACAGAAACTTACAGCTAAATTAAAAAATAAAAAGGATTTTGTTACGCTTTCTAACACAAGCCTTCATAGCTCGTCTGGAAGCAGTAAAAAATGGGCTGTTCCTTAGGTTTATTTTTTGTGAAACATGGAAATCAGTATGCTTAAAGCTCAAAGACTCATAGCACAAATCTACAAATTTCGTTCGTATCTTTGATCACATGTAGCCTTGACAGTACCCATGGACAGCTTAAACTTACAGAAACATGGTGTAGTTGATTAAGTCCTGTGATCAGTGTAAATGACTGGAGAGGGACAGCAGACTTCCTGTAGCCACTGGAATTTGAGCAGAGTATTATTTCCAAATCAACGTGTTGCAGAGGAAGAAGGGATAGAAAATGCTATAAAAGTTCTTAGATCTGGCTTTTCTTTTGACACTCTGTGAAATCAGATGATTTGGCACTTGTAACTGCTGTGGGTAAGAGGCGTTCATAAGAAATAAAGTAAAATGTATATGTGGCAGTGGTGGGGGAGGCGTCTGTTCTGAAAACATCTGAGATGCTGGAAAACTTGTCCCCAGTGGGAAAGAGAAATTGCATAGCTGGCACTGAGGCTCACTGCTTATGCTTATGTGGCCATATTTAGAAAAGGATCAACACTAGGAACTGAGTTATTAGAGAAGTGAGTGACTGAAGGGATTGAACATAAAAGAAATTATTTCTATCTCACTTGTTTGTTTGAGCTGGGCCAGACGATGCTGTGGGAGGGCTGCGAACTCCAGACTTGCTGCCTGTGTGGAGTGTTCTGGAGATGAGTTTGAGGAGGTCAGTGCTTGTTGGAGCTAAAGCTCCTCCCCACCTGGTTTGTAGGTGGCTGCCTGCAGGTAGAAGATGAGCAGGAATGAAAACGACCCTCTTGATTTGGGAAGGTCTGGAAAGACTGGATGGAGCGAGATGCAGGCTCGCTGTACTGTGTGTGGTGCTGTGGGAGGCTTCTGGTTTCAGTACATCTTGCAAACGTTCGTGTGTATAAGTAAAGCAAACAACAGCCAATTAAAAAAACCAACACATTTCAAAGAAGTTGTATATATAAAAAAGAAAGCTGTCTTATTAAAAAAATGCTTGTCAGTATAGAAGCACAGTTCATCACAATTGTTTGCATCTATGTGGCAGTGTTAGTTTATTGTGGTTTTGTTGCAGAACAACAGATTATCTAAATAAATTAATTAATTTGGGGTGGGGGGATTGAAATAGCACTTCGAAGGAGAGATCCAGGAGGAATGCTTTCAAAGTTTTTAGGAGCAGTTAAACTACCCTTCCCCCCTGCCTTTTTTTTTTTTTTTTTTCCTTTTCTCCTTTAAGAAGTGGTTCCTTTTGTTCCAGTCATCAAGATTCATTTTGAAAGACTTATTTTTCTGGTTTTGGCAAAATAGTTGATCAGCGCAACTGGCAAGGAACTGCTGTGGAGCAACAAAGAATTTCTGTGTAGCTAAAAACTGTGTTTGAGGCCATCTTGGAGCTGTTTGTGAACTAGAGTAGAAACTCTGTGTAAGAAAGGCCATTCAAGTTAAGTTGCACGTTTTCCTCCCCAAAATTAGCATACCAGAATACTTCATTGCAGTGTTTAGAATACTTTGTACAAGAACTAACAGTAAGTTGAAGATCGCTAGCTGAGGATCTGTAATGATGCCAACTGACTTTTTTTTTTTTAATGAAAGCTTTGTATACATAACAGGATGAGTCATCACTGGAGAGTTCTGAAAGTGTTTGGCATCCCTAAGAATCCTTTTGTGTGTCTCTGCCGCACAAAACGAGTATTTTTGTCATGAAACTCTGCCTTAAGAAGTACTGCAATAACTGTAAGCTGTAGGGGGAGGTTTTCTAATGTGGCTTAAACCTTTACTTTCTATTATTGTTTTAAAAATATTTTGGTGTTCTTAGATCTTCCTGAATAATAGGATAGAAAATTCTAAATACTTTCTTGGCTGTTATTTTTTTTCCAAGATGCAGCTTCAGACATGCTTCTATTGTAAATTTGTTTTTAAAAGTGTATAATAGGAGCTTTACTGTAATAAAGTATTATAAATCTGATTGTGGGAGCATACTGTTAAGTCATTTTGCTTTATTCAAACAGGGTACCTGTAGTAAACAGATAGTAGCTGCTTATCTGAGTCACATTTATTTTAAGTACATTTTCTTTTGATACATTTGTCACGTTGAAGAACTGGTTGGCCTTGGTAGTCTTTGTTACATCTCTTCAAAATGAGTATCTTAGAGGTTTTATTTTCTTACATGTGTTAAGAACATCAGTAATTGTTGTACTTACTGAGAGCAACTCCTTGATAAAAAGAAAACCTTTCTTACTGAGTGTTGGTGAGTGATGTCTCAGACCACCTTTGTATTTGGCCCATGATTGTCCTGATGATGTGAAACCTGGTTCCTGTAGTCTTCCAAGTGTGTACAAGGCAGCAGAGGTGGAATTTTGCAGCTGGTACAATAGGGCAGCAAATTTTATTTGAGATATTTAGGAGTGAATGACATTTTTCTGAGATTTTTTCCCCCTGCCATTCAGCATGTTTTCTAAGATGTGGTGTCATTAATTTTAAAAATCAATTCCATTGATGGATTCTTTCATCGTTTGTTGTAGTGATGGTATATTTATTAGCTAGTAAGTTTAGCAGTTTTAATTTTTATGATTTCTTATGAGTCAACTTGAACAAAAAAATCTATGGCCAAGGAAACCTGGAAGAACACAATTCTTCTTCAGAGGAAGAATTCATAAAGAAGTCATCAGAATTTCTAAGGTTTCATAAAAAAACCCAAAACTTTCATAATAGTTTAGAATTATATAGGCTTTTCATCCAAATGCTCTGGATTATGCTGATAACAGAATGCATAAAAACCAAAGGGCTTTCAGACAGTCCTTGATGAACTACCCAGGTTAATTACTCAGTCCTGCATGTGCTGGTGTGATGGTTTGGAGTCAGACTCTCAGACTTGTGTATTTTTATTTTAATGTGCACATCCAAGGCTGAGCATTTAAACAGACTTGCATTTGACTTGGAAGAGGAAGAACAGAAATGTACTTAGCTAATAAAGTTTCTATTTGGTGATATTTTGTATTAGGCTTAGCCATGAATTCAGTGGCATTGCTAAGAGATTCCATTTAATGGTAAAACACTTTGTCAGTGTTGTTTTGTTGTTTTTTTAAAGCTGAAGTTCTTATGTTCTGCATTACCAAGTTAGTGTTATTCTGCAGTAAATTAAATGTTGAGCTGTGCTAATGTGGGGTGTGTCTAATGAGACTCAAGCCCACATTTGTTTTTATTTTTCAATGGAAGCTAAACCTCAACTTCTGATACCATTTGTGGAAGAAAGAAACCCTCAACATACCTGCAGATTGGGATATAGAATTGACTGTAAGAAAATAAGGTGTTGGGGTGTGTCTGTGTACAGAGAAGGTAACATTTTTGGTATTACTATTAACTTCGTTTTCCTAGCATCTTCTCAGAGCTTTCTTTGGAAGGATCCCTACTTCAAATACTGTACTTTTTCCAACAAAACATAATTTCCAGCTGTTTAGGTAAAGAAAGTTTCCCTTGGGGACCCTGAACCAAGCATGTTACCTTTACTGTAGGATCCAAATGCGAAGAAGAAAACCAATATTTGTCCCTTTATCAGATGAATTTATGTGATTGTTCTGGAACTTATGAGGCCTGGAGTTTCTATGATATTTCTGTCTTATATGTTCCCCCAAATCTTTAGAATTAAAGTCATAGAATATCCTTGTCCAGTATACTCAGTGCTGTGGCTCCTGGACGCTGCTGTAGTTCTAAGTTTTCAATAAAAAGGCATTTCTGGCACAATATCTCACTGCAACAACAAAGATAGGTGGGGAAGAGAAGGTGGTGAAGGTTCCTGAAGGTTTCCCACCTCATGCCTTCTGAGGACCCATTCCTTGGTAATTTCCCCGTGTTTTGTTGGTAATGGAAACTTTGTAGTTAGCTTTATATTTACAGGGCGTTTAAGGCCACGGGTGCAGAGATCTGTTCTGCTGGCAGCAGTGACTTGGGCAATGGCTTTTATTGCAGCTGCTCAGCCCTGTTGCTGTGCCAGTGCAGTGCTCAGATGCCTGCGTGGAGATCCTGGCTGGCAGCTGGCTCCTGACAGAGTAACCTCACTCTGGAAAGGGTACGAGCAGCTTACCTGGTACTTCAGGTCAATGTTGGGCTCTTGGCCAAGTCACGGTAGTTTTGCTTTGACCCACTCTAGGGTTCCTTGTAAAGCTGTTTTTCATATTCTCGTAGTAAAATCTCCATGCTCAGAGAAGCTTTGCTTTTAAAAGGAGTAAGCCTTATTCATGGCAATTTGTTTACAAATAACTTTTAAAATTATTTATTTAGGCTTTATCCTTTTTAGCTTTGAGGTCAGTGTTTCCCTTCTCTGTGGTGTAGTTTTAAATTTATAAACTTGTGCTTTTATCACTTTATTCTACTTTAGAGAATTCTTGCTAATACATCTTGAACAATTTTAACCTGTTTAAATAGTTTGAGATTTAAAATGGTTCAGATATGCAGGAAAAAAGACAAGGTTTGGTATAGTATTGACGTCTTTATCATGTCAATAATATATAGCCAGCGATTAAATATCTCCTGTTGTGCCCACATCTGCTTTACTTGTCAGTAAATCAAACCTTCCACAAGTCAAGGCTTGCCATGTTTAGGCTACACACTCATGAAATCTAATTTTTACAAGAAATACTCAAAACTGCCCTAATACTTTTCAGAAGCTGAGGTCCAGGAAACCAGCTTTGTGTTATCTTCTTGAGAATTTTGTGCAAAAAAAAAAAGTCTAAATATAACAAAAAAAACCAAAAGAAAAGTAGATTGCTTAACCTAACAGCTGCCTAAAGAATTCATGTTGTGATGGGTTAGCACTGAGCTTTTAAAATGAGAAGATAAGGGTTAATAATTCATTTTACTTATGGTACTTGCAGCACAGCTTACAAAATGATGGGTGCAGATATTCTGTAAATGTTTTGTGGATATTTGTCATGAAAAATCAATACAAATTGAGCTGCAATTCCAGTGTGCTTGAAATTGCTTGTATCCAAGAAACAAGGAGCAAAACCCACGTGAAAGGTGGGAGCTGTGTGGAAATAGTTAACGGCAGACTTAGGGATTAGCGTTGGGTTCGGCCTTGCTGCTAATGAGCTGGAAAAGGGTGGGAGCAGCGAGTTAATGGTATTGACAGACACTGTGGAGGTAAATGGATTTGTCAACACAAAAGAGAGAAAATGGGGAAGAACACAGGTTCGGGATATAGAAAACAGGGAAGAAGGAGGTTCCCCCCAGCCTGCTCTGACAGATGAAACAACCACCATTGATTGAGTCAGTCGGGGCTGATGGGTTTTCCAAACACAGCGCTGGGAGTGAGAGTCTCGCTGTAAAATAGTGCTGAAAGGGCACGGCAGATAAATACATGGGATTTTAAATTCATATTTTAATTACTTCACATACATGATGAAGATGAATACGTTACTGTTTATTTCCCAATTAGACTGCGTTGGGATAACAACAGGCATGTCCACAGCACAGTGCTGCTTTGAGACAACAGTTAATGTTCACACTTGAATTTAAACAAATGCATTGAGGGGGGGAAGTGTTGCTGGTAAGAAACAGGAGTTAAGAATGAAGAATGTTTAAAACTAGCAACTTTCATGTTAAAAATATTAAACCTGTTTTGTCTTGTAGATGGTGGTGGATATATAATGGTAGGCAGAGGTTTTTTTCTCTTTTTTAGCAACTTTGACAACGAAGTTATACTCAGAAAAGAGAGGGCAGTTTTATAAAACAGCATTTTCTAGTGATATCTGTAGTCCGCAGTGGATGAAAACATGTAATAGCTATTACCATCCTAAATAAATAAATGAAATTATCCACTCTTGAACCATCCCAAATGTAACCTCAGCTGCTCTGCAGACACAAACATCAAGACTAGACTAGCAGCATTTACCAGCTGTGTGTAAGAGCTACACTGCACGTAAAGGGATTTCACATTTTATTATGTGGGAGGGATGATGTCAGTTTGGTTGATTATGCCCCTTTCAAGCTGCTGTGATAATTACCTGCTTGTTACCAGAAGTGTCGAACCCATTTTCAGTTCTTGTTTGCTTTTGCTGTCATGCCCTAATTGCTACATAATTTTGTCCCTGCCAATTACTACCTTGGAGTTGAATTTTACAGTGAAAAAGTTGTAAGAAGCAATAAAGTAATTGTTTTTTAGATCTTGTAATTTCAGTAGAGTATTTTAGTATGCTACAAAGTATATTGAAATACATACTGCTCACTTCTGTGAGATAGTGAAATCCCATGGTTCCCACTGAAATGAAGACAATGTGGAATGCGTGACTTTGGGCAGATATGGATACTTTTTGTTTTAGAAATAAAATATTTGCTGCATTCTTTAGAGGCAGGAACTCTTAGATTTGGTGGGCTTTTTTTTTTATTCTTTCCCTTCCTTTTCATCCTTTTATCCGCTTTGTGAGTTTTCCAAGTTTCCTTTGATGTAGATGTTAGGTCATCTGATGTGGTCCTTTATCCATCATTTTCTATGAAGATGTAATGTAAATGGATTTCTTTAAAGGTGCTGAGCTTAACAGTGTTTTATACTCTGATTAAAACTATTTGTTTGAATTATTCAGTGGAATAAAGCCTGCAGTAATTGGTTTAAGGGCTGGCTGACCAAGCACTTTGTTGTCTTTGGGAACTGTCATCGCTTTGCTTTGGGTTTTTTGGGTGGTCCTCGAGCAGTGAAGTCTGGTATTAGTCAATATTAATAACAATTACTGCTGTTGAAATCGGTATATGGAATGACATGGATGAGCACAGGGAAGAGGCAGAAGAGCAGTTAAACAAAATACTCTTCAGAATAAGGAGAGGGGATGGTGTTGCCATGTAGAGATTTAGGGCTGGGGCTGCAGTCCAGGAAGGAGCATTTCTGGCAAGAGATTTAAAGTGTGGGATGTTTGTGGCTGTGCACTGAAGCTCTGTTTATCATAGAGATTGTGAGAGTTGCTGCTGCCATTTCAATGTGATTCAGATATCCACAGCTGAAAGACCTAAATATTGGCAAAAAGTCATGAAATGGACCAGAGATTGTAGAAAGCTTGGAGAAAATTGCTTTGGGGAGGAAGGTAGATGTGCTCAGTCTGTTTGGTTACAGGGGTGGGGGATTTAAATCCTAAAAACAAGTTAGAGAACAGTGACTGATATCTCCGGCAGGGAAAATCCTGAGTTCTTAAGGGATCCCTAATGTAAGAGGAAAAGGGATAAGAACCAGTGGTTGAAAGCCGAAACCAGAGAAGTTCACAAAGGAAATGAGCACCAATTCAGAAGGAGGAACGAATGACAAAGGGAATGACAAAGTGAGTGGTTTTCTGAAAGACGGGCTCCAATCAATTAGGGTTATTGAGCGATAGTTATGGATATTGGGCTCGCATGGATAATGATTCTGGCATTGTGTCCAGTGAATCTGTGAGCAGTCAGGCTTCTGTTCTGATAGCACTGCCTGTAGCAGCTTTTCCAGGGATGGTGTAATGAATGTTGAACACCTTTGTGGTTGAAGATTCTTTTCAAATGTTGTCTTTAATACATTGATTGCAAAAGACAAATGGTTTCTAAGGTTCTGAGGACAAGGCATACCTCAATTGTAGTTCTTTTATTAGCATAAAGGCTTTCAGGTACTTCAAGGAGAAATATCAGTGTGCAAAAATACCGCAAAAAAATGCAGAATACTCTTTAAGAAAAAATAATTCTTCTAATACTGAAATTTGTGTGGCTGTGAGCTAGGAACTGCTCTGTCCTGTTGTGACACCAAGGCAGTACTTGGATAAATATGAGTAGCTTTAGGGCCATTAAGTTACACGTATGTGCTTCACTGTCTGTGTCATGTTCAAAAGTGGTTGCCAGTATAGCTCTTTCAGAGCTGCTCTGCCAGCTTTTTATACCTGAAAGTACTTCTGAAATGTTTGATTAAGATAATTTTTAAGGCTCTGTGGTGTGGTCTGGTGAGTAGAACTGAATTGCCATGCTGTAAATGTTAATTAGAAGCATATGTGTATATGTAAAAAGCAAGCTGAAATAAAAGTATAAATATCTTAAGAAGCTGTCATTCCAGAAGGTCTGTGCTCAGAAAAGATTAGGTAAATATACAAATAGTCCCATTATAAATCAGCTGCAGTATCATTTCTGATTATCTTCATTACTTTTTTTCCTTGTGGTTTGCAAAAAAAAAAAAAAAGAAAGTTAGGAAGCAAAGGGATTCAGATTATGATTTCTAAATCCTTTTAGACAGCGTTACTTGCACTGTCACTAAAAGAAGCTCCACTGGCTTTATTCTCTCTCCTTCTTCAGTAACCCTTTCCTACCACTGCTCTTCTCCCTGGCTGCTTCCAGCACAGACGTTTGTGAACCTCTAATAAGTGAAACAGATTGATGTGGATGAAAACTCTCTCTTTTGCTGGGTATAAATTCAATCAGTGTTAATTCCACTTAGTATAATTTGTAAGTTGCCAGATCTGCATGTTTGAATCTTGAACACTTTTCTGTTTTTCTCCACAGTAAACATAGATTTTGAGAATTGGTTTCTTATTACATTAAAAACCACATTGTAGTGTTTAAACTGAGTATATTGGTGGAACTGGAGAGAAGTTGCAGAACTTGAGCACCTCGTGCGAGTTGCAGGGCAGTAAATGGAATGAGCTTGCAGCCTTGTGTCCTTGGATGGTGGCCTCAAAGGAACTTGACCTGGACCTATCAGTTGGTCCTCTTGGATGACTTCCATTGTAGTAGTTGCTCTAGCAGGGTTCGCTGGGGACGTGCCCCTCTCATGTGACACAGAGACAATTTTGTTTATAACTCTGACCTGTATCGTATGACGTAGGCTGAGCAGTAGATCACTGGTGCTGGCAGTT
This sequence comes from Nicator chloris, assembly GCA_013400495.1. Classification (NCBI taxonomy): domain Eukaryota; kingdom Metazoa; phylum Chordata; class Aves; order Passeriformes; family Pycnonotidae; genus Nicator; species Nicator chloris. Next base: position 140,783 of record WAAE01002827.1, read on the forward strand.
CTGACAGCCTGATCCCTTCTCAGGCTGGGGAGGGTGGGAGTATGAAGGTGATGATCAGGTAGAAGAACTCCTCTAGCATCAAGTGCTGGGAAGCCCATCTTTTTATTAACTTCACATTTTTAAAGGTTTTCTTTAAGAGCATACTAAAGAAATGAGGAAGTAAGACTTGAAAAAAATAATTACCCCCCCCTCAATAATTAAAAAAAATAACATTAATTCATATTAAAGGGCTGAAGCCTGGCATGGAGAAAAATATACAAAGCAGCTTGGTATAGTTGGTAGTGGTCTCGAATAAAAATAGGTGAAATTTTGAGAATGTTGGTGAATAGTAATGATCATTGTCCCAAATAATAATGGTAATTTAACAGTCCTTTAAACAGAAGTTTAAAAGTTCTCTATTATAATTACTTGGAGCTATTTTTAAACTATCTGTAATTGTCAGAAGGCAAATTTATGTCTCCAGGTTAGAAGACTCTTCTTCAGGGATGAAAAAAAGGTTTAGGAACATTATTGTTAGCAGAATTTCTAACAAAAACCTTAGAATTTCTACCTCATCAACACTCCTAGAGATTGATATGCCTGTTTGTACAGAAGCTTTTAGATGTGTTTGAAGATCTATATTAATTATACTGTGCTATGGAGTGTTGCTTATTATGCTACTTGTATTGTTGTTTATATTTCACAGTAGTATTTCCAGACTTTTATTTACTCTGGTATAAAAATAGTTTCCATGATCTGGCTTTTAGGATTTACATCTCGTTTGAAAACAATTTTGTTAAAAGAAAAACAATTTCTGTGAATTATAAATATACACTGACACCCATCTGATTCCATTGCCCATTTTCTTCTTAGATCTATTTTTATTCTTCTGAGGTTTTCCAAGCCTTCTGACTAAGTTTTAATGGATTTTTAATTAGTGAGCAGATCTTGTGTTTTTTCCCTTTGGCTTTCCTAGGTTTAGCAGTTTTATTGAAAGAGAAATATTTCATAATACTTGTTGACATTATCTGAAATAAAAATGCATTTCTTTATAAGGAGCACTAAGGGTGCTAACAGATGGAAAAGATACGTGGTGATATGACATTCATTTCTGTTGTGTTGTTGTGTTTTTTTCCTGTCTAAATCCATTTTAGATGGGTAATGACAAACTGTGGTTGACATGCAAGAACTACTTTTCTTACATGCCATCAATTAATTTGAGTATTATAAAGAAAATTCTATCTAATGTATTCTCGGCCAGCATCGTGTATAAAAGCAGGTTATTTATAGCTCTTTGGGTACTGCCCTTCCTTTCATGTCCTGATCTTTCTAGTTGAAGCTTAAATGCTTGTTTAGGATTGAATACACTGAAATTGTTGCCCATAGGTTCTTCTTTGCTTTTCTTAAACATGATTTCAGGTGAAACTGGTGGACAGATGCCTTTCTCAGGAAATCCTGTAACACATACCTGAGGGAGAGAAAGGTTTTGGGTTTTTTTGTTGTATTAGTGGCATCAGAAACATGTCAAAAACATAAGAAGCAATGGATTTATTTTCCATGTAATCTGCAGGAAGATTTGTGTTTGCTGTGAAGCCTGAAGACATTAGCAAAAGTGACTCAAGACAGAAGATTCTGAGCTTTATTTGATGAGAAAGCATGAGATGTTCTGATCTGACTGATACATTTTGATAGATGTAAGATCTGGAAACCTCTCAAAACTATGTCGTGCGAGTGGGGTTAGGTTATCTAAAATACAAAATAGTTGAATATTTGCATCCTTTTTTGAGTGTCTGAGCTGAATTAATGATGAATAAAAGCAGTGGTTACAACACTGTATCATCAATGTATGCAGACTACACTTGCTGGATATAAAAACACTTTTCTGAGTAAAAACTTCAGTTTTTAGTTTTAGGTTATTGGATTGTTTGTACACCTGCACTGTGTGTGGCTGAGTGATAGAGAGCACAGCCTTCACCTGGCACCTAAATATATCCAGTGGGGATATTTAACTTAAGAAGACAAATGCACTTTGCAAGAATCTTCACGATGTTCCTGTGATAAGACTCTGTCAGACTGCAAAGTTCCAAAAGGAAATCTTTGAAAATGACTTCTAATTAATGGTGCTAAAATTACAAAAATCTGTTCACAGAGTCCAAAACTTCTACCAAGTTCCAAGTACTTGGCAGCTGTTTCTCATGCACGATGACTCAGATCCGCTGAATTTTATGTACGGGATCTTGAAATCACCAGACATGAGAATTACAGCCCTTACCATTGTGTTGCCACCTTTATTCACAAGAGAATTGCAGGCAAACCCTGCAGCGTGTGAAAGAACAAGGAGCTGGATAAGTCTTAAAAAAGACATGAGCTTGGTGCTGATGTGGGTAAAAAATTCTGGGCACCATGGCTGTTCGCAAGATTGGAGGAGTTAGAACTTGGCATAGCCCGTCGTCATGGAGAAACAAATCTTGTGTTCGGATCAAAGTGGATGCTTATGCTTCCCATCAGGAAAATGCAGTGCTGGGTGCAGTAGCATATTTTGGTGCAATTTTGTTTACTTGGGGGACAGAGGAGCGTGGACAAGAGCAGTGTTGAATGGTGCGGGTTGAATTCGTCACACGTGAAAGTCTTGCAGAGGTTCGGAATTTGTGCTCTTGACAGTGCCACTGGTCTCGAAGCTGTTCAGGTTGCTATTTCATTCTCTTTGTCAAAAGAGAACATGTGAAAACAGACAGTGGACTTGCTAAACGTTATTTAGCAAATTTACCGAAGAGCTTCGCACTGACTGTTGTCTGGGGGAATTACAAAGGCAGAGCCATTATCAAGTCTGCAGCCAGGTAGATAAACAGAACTTGCTGGGATTGGAAACTTGCAGTTGCCTCTACTTGGTGGTAGCTCTTGGTGCTCCCAAAAATTGTCTTAATTTGATTATGGAAAATGTTTTAAAAAATATTGGAAGTGCTGCAATTCTGGTATGTTCTTCTGCAGTGTTATGTTAGTGAATATGGCCAAGTGCATTTGTACCAAATATAGAAAGGACGTAGTTTGTTCAAAACTGCAGATACATAATGTGTTGTAATTGCATCTGAATTTTTTTTTTGCAATTTTTTCTGAAAAGTGTGCAGTTGTTGAGGTTTGCACGTAAAATGTTTTGTGTTACAGAGCTAAAAGTATAAATGAGGCTACATATCAGTGGAAATGTGGTTCTTGAGAAAGAAGAACCTGTAGCAGTTTCTGATGCTGTGCATTGCTGGGTTAATGTGACATAGTTGACTGAAAGCAATTTTCACTTACAGAATTTATAGATGTCTAAGCAGTCAGTTTGAAAAGTAAAAAAGAAAGCTGAAAGATTTGAAAGCCTTTTATATGATTTCTCACTTTGTTATTGGAACTGTCTCCAAATCTGAAGTCCATACATGTAGATCAGGCAGCCTGGCTTCATCCTTTGAACATCTAACTCAGATTTTTTTCATGTAATGGTATCACAAAAAGGTGTGCAGAAGTCCTTGCAGTGTAGTAGGTTTATTGTCAGTGTCTCAGGCCATAACTGGCTGTAGCAGAGCTATAGCTTCATGGGTATTTTATGGGCTCATGTGAAAAATATGTTATTTTATTTACCTGTAACTGTTAATGGACTGGTAATCAGTGATACTGAATCTTCTTGGTTTGATCTTTGGCTGGTGTGACCCTCTGTCTCCTAGCCAACCCACTGAGGATGTTCTCCAATGGTTAACTGTTGGGAAGAAGACTTCATGGTCTTGATATTGTTAGTAAAATTCTGCTTCAGCTATGATAGCCTTCATCAGCTTTATCTCTTTTAAGAGCTCCAGACTCAAAGTGAACAATTGTAAATAACATCAGGGATGAACAGAGAAAGTACTGATTATGGTGGCTTTGTCCAGGCCAGCCTCATCACTCAGCAGAGTCCAGCTTCAGCCTCCTGGATCTGGTGGCCTTCCACAAAACTGAGTTAAGATGTTTCAACAGTGGGATGACATTGCAAATGCTCTTTGATTTGGGTAGACAGTCCTCTGACAAGTGCCTGCAGGCAGCACACCCTGTTTGCCTTTTCTCTTTTTCCCATGGAAAGTAATTTTGCACCAGTATGGGCCTGAGAACTTCCAAAGTACAGGTAACTGTGTGAGGACAATTGAAGTCAAAAATACAGATAAACCAAACTTCACATTTGCTTAAAAGTACTAATTTGTTTGGCTTTTAAATCGTTAGAACTATGCAATGCAGATTTGTTTTGATACTTCACTCCCAGCCTCTCAGGACAGCCTTGTTTCCTCAGGAGCTCTGCATTTACCAGTGGATTTCCTTTGCATTTGTTTACTTTATGTCAACAGTGACTGTACTGTAGAATGAAAGCAATGATGCATCTATGATATTCAGTACTAATAATCTTAAAAAGAATTCTATTTGCATTTCTTTGGGCAGTGTAGGAAATCTTTGACAAATTTCCCTGGCACAGGGGAGTACTGGAAAAGTTAAGCTGAGAAATGTCCAGTGGAGGATAGGTTCTTTTTATACTTTTTCTCAGACATCCCTGATCTCAAAGGCTATAATATTTTTTTCAGGTGTTTATTGCTCTCAGTAGTAACTGCATAAAATAGAGATGTGAAAAAGTTTGAGCTCTGAAGATGTAGTAGCCTGAGCAAAGGAATAACATTGTGTGACTGAATAATGTTTTTTGTTACTGGTTAGAGGAGATGTAAGATGGGAAGTTGCAATGTTTTGGTTTTAAATGTAAGCTGGGTCACTTCTCTTTGATGTAGTATTTTATTAGAATATTATTATGCTTTATAAATTAGAAGTAGTAAGAAACACACTTGTCTTTGATTGTACCAGGAGACTAATAGGCAATATAAAGTGTATTTTTGAGATGTTTTAATAATGAAACTGAAGATTTTGCAAGTTTTATGAGATTTTAATTAAAGTCTCGTTCAGCAGATGTTAAACAAGAAAGTTTTCACTTCTCTCTATTAGTAAACGGTCAACTTTTTGTCGCCTTTCACTTGTCATATTTCTGTTGCACATCTTTCCCATGCATCAAGATCCCTTTAGTGTACACATATATAACATAAGTAAGAAGAAACTACATGTTGCATTCTTTTTTTTTACCGTGTACAAAAGAAGACAGTGGAGAATGAGGACAATGCAGAAAACATTTTCACCTGTTACTGATTGCTCAATTGAAAAATCCTGTGAAGAATCTTTTAAATCAGAATCAGTTTGAAGCTGGAGTCAGTGTAAGAGTGAGTTTCCTATTTAGGCTTGGTAATGTTTAGGGCTATTGAAGTTAAATCTAATTAGGTGGCATCTTTCTTGCTTCTAGAGCTGTGCCCTTCATTTTATCCCGACTTGGATGTAGAATTTTCTCAACTCTTAGAAGTCATAAAGAGTAAAGTAGTGTTCAGAGAGGGGAAAAAAAAAAATTCCCCATAGGTATTTCCATGAACTGATTCTTGCTTGCTGTGGTTCTCTTCGCTTGAGGCTACCAGCTGAACCTGGAGTATTTTAGACCCTACTTAAGCACAGTTAAACTTTTACAGCTGTATTTAGGACTCTACGGTTCAGTAGTAGTGTAGTGGGAGCATGTGGCTTTAGCACACCTGTTAAAAAGATTCTTGAAAAGAGGGTAACAGCTTTCACTTGTGAAAGTGCCTATGAACATTAATTTGTGACTAGCCGTGCTGATGGCAGCACTAATTGAACCTTTTTATAAATCATTCCTGCACCATCTTCCAGCGTAAGGCTGTGGACAGATGTTCATTTAACAAGACATCTGTGCTGGTTTAGGATGTTACTGTATCCCAGATGTTACGCTGCTTTTTAAAGTTATTGGCCCTGTTTTATATATTTAGTACCACCAGTTTGCTCCATGGTTTGCAAAGCATATGAAGGAAAGTGGTTTCTTTTCTGAATGATGTAGAGGTTTCAGCATTTTGGAAAAAGGGGTAAACTCTGGTGTGGATCATGTGTACCTGTTTTCATAAGCCTGGAACAAAATACACGGGGTGAGTATGATGGTTTTGCTAGATGGTCTTGAACAAACTGTCAGGTGATTTTGTTGGTAGCAACTTACAGAAGACTGGTGGAAGACTTCGTTGGAAGACTCACAGAAACTGGTGTCTGTCAATAACTTCTGGATAATCATAAACTAGGGCTGGCAGTGACAGGCATCTGAGGATAGTAGCTTTGTCAGTTATTTCATGTGGTTCCAGGAAATGTTGGCCCATGGCCTTAATCCTGTTCACTTTGTGGAAAGAATGAGTAAGATCCAAGATGTACTTTTGACCTACATTGTACTCGTCCAGTTACGGTGCTATTGCCGTGACTTTTCAAGGAACAACAAAACACCAAAAAAACCCCCAATCATGCAGAAAAGACAAGAAACAGTATCTCATTACTGTCAGGTGAATAAGAGACTTTTCCATTTTCTGCCATGCTGCTCTCCACACGTTCAGCAGAAGCCGCTCAGGTGCCTGATGATCTCCCAGTGTTATCCAAGTCCTCCGGGCTTTGAGACAGCCTCAGCAGGGCTTTCCCCCTGTGCAGAGGGAGTACCTAATGCTCTGCTGAGCCCTGCAGAAGGTTTTTTCCAGGCTTTTTTCCCCCCTCAGGGCTAAATTTAATTAGTTGCTTACCCAGAGAAGAATTACGAGATTTTTGTTTACCATGGTATATTTAAAGATGGAGATAATTGAAAGTCATTAGCTAAAAAAGCTAATTGATAAGAAATTTAGGAGTAGGTCACAAAGGATTCTGATAAATGACTCTATTGTATGGAAGTAGGAGAAAATTACCGTAGACAGTAATTGTATTCAACTGGAGTCCTGTGTTAATAAAAAAGTATAGTTTTGTCTTTGTTGTTGACTTTATTCCATGAAATGCAGAATGTGCTTTAAGCACTTCAAGAAGTTATATTTCTCTCAGTGGATCTGTTCTTTTGAGCAGAAATAGACGTGCTCTTGTTTTTTTTCCTTCTAAATTGAACTCTGTTGTAGGAAAAAGGCGGGCGAGGAAGCCATGGCAGGGACCTTGGCAGCACTTCAGCCCGCGTACCAAGCTCTCTGCCTGCCCACTGATATTTGTTGTTTTCTGGCAGAGAGTGTAGTGGTCAGGCTCTGCCTGTACATTTTGTTCTGGGTCTGCTGTGAGCTGTAGGAGACGTGACTCATCTGTGTTCAATACTTCTGCCGTCCCGGGCTGCCGCGGGCTCTGCGCTCTTACGTGGAAGGGTGATGTAGTTACTCCTCCTGCTAAGGAAGTTTGGGGTTGGACTTCAAGATCTAGAGCAGAACTGAGGTTGCAGTGTTCAGTACAGCAGGTAGAGTTCAGGGCTGCCTGGCTTCATGTGGGTGAAGGGCAATAGTCACGGGCTGTTGTTCCATAATTGCTTTAAGGCAGCAAAACCTGGCCCCTGACACCATCTTTCCCCAATTGCCTTCTCACATCCTTCTTTAGAATGTTGAACTTGAGAAGAAACCAAGCCCAAGCAAAGAACAGAGCACAGGCTGCTTTTCCCACTGTATTTAAGGGCAAGAGGAAATAAATGTAGAGAAAAAAAAATTAACAGGGTTTGTCAGTGGAAAAATGCAGTGTTATGCAAACCAGCCAAAATCTTTATGTATAAAATGTGTAAACTTAATGCAAATAACATGAAACAATCCATTCTTATTACAAATGCTGATTGCAGCGATTAGGTATGCTATATGGCCTTCTCAAATGGCATTTGCTGTGGAAACATTAAATTATAGTTGTCAGTACAATGTATATTTCACTGTTTTGTGACTTGAATTATTTTTTTGCTCTAAGCCAAACATAAATTTGTAGGGTATAAAGTCTGTTCTGATGATTGGGAAATGAATGTAGCCAGCAAAAATAAGTTAATGATATAATCTACCATGTTTTCCACTGTTTCTTCAGTTTTATTTAAAACCTGCACAACATTAAGAAGGCTTTTTGTATAATATTTGGGGGAGGGGAATGGCAAGAAAACACCAGACATGGTTATATCTTCTGCTGAAAGAAGCAATTATGTTTAATTAATTGAAACCTCTGCTTTTCCTTGGTGTTAAATAGGTTGCTAAAATACGATAGGGAGTTCAAGGCGCGAATACTGCTCTTGTTTAAACAAAATGTTTAAAAAGGCTTTGTGAGGTACTTTTGTGTTTAATACATGAACTGTAGTTTAATAGAAAATCTAAAGCCATCTGTAAATTATTAAATAAACATAAACAATGATCATCTTCCACTATCCAGCAAGTTTTACCTCCAGGGTTGTGTTGGGGAATACTGAAAAGAGGTATCTGTGAAAAAGCAGAGTTATCATTTATATTTGTGATGATTTCACTGTAATCCTTGTTTAGTATGGACTTGTAACTTTGCATTGCAGACAGGTAGTTGGTAGAAGAATAATTGGGATAGGATTTAGAAATAATCCCTGTCCTTAGCTGATTGTGTTCTGTAAAGCTTTTGAGCACTCCTGCACTAAGGGAAGTGTTTTCACTCACCTGCATTCCTGTCCTTTCACTGGGTGCTGGATGATGTGTTGGGATGTTGTGAAGAACTGCAAGAAATTTAATACTTAAATGCTTTTTGCTTCTTTACCTGCTGCTTTGTTTTTCTAAGTGTTAGAGGAGCATTACCTTCCGTGCTGTATCTTAGTCTTGCTAGAAGAGCCTGTTCTATCCAGTGGCTGTAATACTCCATTTGCTCCATTCCCTACTCTTTGTTATGGATGAGAATCCATCTGTGTGACCATCTCAGATGCTGCTGTCAGCAATGTTTGTGTCCTTCCCTCTTCCAAAACATGTGTCCTCATTCTGGCCAGCTCTCTGGTCACTGTGCTCCTGGATGGGCTGATGCAGTGGCTGAAGGGAGGAGTGCACGACAGTTTCTTTTGGTCACTGTGCAGTTTCTTCTGGTTTCAATTTTTGTGACACATGGGTTTTAAGAGACTACACTGGGAGCTTGTAAAGTGGCAAATAAGTGAAGGGGATGCTTCTGCCTCTTGTAAGAAGGCTGTTACTTGTTTTGTGTGTTCTGGGTGTGCTGTCCCTGCTTATGGATAAGCAGGCAAGGGGAATGATAACCTCGTAATCCCTAGAGTTCCCACTGTGCTCACACTTTTCAGCATTATCCTGAACAAATTTTATAGGGATGCCAAGAAAAGTCCTCCTGTCCTTAATCTCTTCTTGCTTTTCTCTTCCCCCCAGCTCCTTTGTAAATTGAGTGGGAGGTTTTCAGACTTTGGTTTGAGCCTCATTTTAATTATTCTTCTCCTCCTTCACAGAGACTAAAATGGTCCCAACACAATCTGGTGGGGTTGTCATGCTAGGTAGTCCAAGAGAGTCAATCCTCTTCTAGCAGGAGAGCAACCTGTACAGTTCTGCCCAGTTCTTTGCTCCAAGAGAACCAAAGGCATTGCAGGTTAGCATTTCTTCTGTAGCTGATTTAGCAGATCCAGTCCTGCGGAAGTAGTTTGGATGGACCAAAGTGCTATAACAGGCTGTACAAAAAAAGGAAATGCTGGTTTTGGAATGATTTAATCGCTCCAAAAAAAAACAAAACCCAAACCCTTTTCTCCCCAATGCAGAACTAAACCCAAACCTTTCAGAATGCTCTGTGAAAGAGGAACTGGAGGGGTTTTGTCTGGGGGGGCAGGCGGGGTGCCCGTGTGCTGGCCTGCGTGGCATCCCAATTCAAGGCGTGATGGTTGGGTGAATGGTTGCCTGGGAGCTCTGGGACATTGGAACTGCTGAGATGCCCCAAACTGCTCAAAATTTGTGTACTTGGATTGAGAAGCTCCTAGGGTCTCCCAAGCTTTCCGTCAGCATGCCAGGCAGGTTGCCAAGTAGCCTGAAAATTTGGGAGGCGAGTTGCCAAGCTCTTGGCTCCCTTTCAAATGGGCTGCTGAACAGCTGGGAATCTGGATGCCTGGGCTTCTCAACAGCCCACCATGATAGTTACTGAAGAGCCAGGCAGGGAAAAAAGGCTGCAATTTGTGGCACAAACCTGTCTGCTTTCCATCAGACCTTGGTTGAAATTGAAACAAATCTGCCAGGTATTTTAGTTTTGACAGGTTGTCCTCACGTGATGACTTCTTTAATGTGATGACATCTAGTCATCTCTCATAACATTTTACTTCATGTGTCAAAATATTGTTTCAGTGAAAATAATGTGTGTTTCAGTTTCATTGCTTTAGCATTGTTACTATTCTATGGAAATTTCTTCCAAGGGTGCTCTGCGTTGATCAGTCTCTATTTTACAGTAGCTACTGCCCAGATTTTGGATAGTGTTCTCTCTTATCTCCCTGTAGTTACATGTTACATGGAGCAGACAAGATGGTTGTATCAAAATCTGGCTAAGTTAGTCTGTTGTTTTATCAGTAAAAGTTCATTATTGTATTTTTCTTGTAAGAAGGATGAGAGAAACTTAAGGACCCAACTGCTGATTCAGTGTACGTTGCTGGGGACATAAACCTAGAATGGGAAAAAAGGGGAGGAATCCTCCAGTTTGTACAAGATTGGAATCATGGGTTAGCTTGAATGTTACATAATTAAGTGCTGACATTCATCCTTCAAAATGAAGAGATTTAAATCCTAATTTTACAAATGCTTTCAGTCTAAAAAGAGTTTTTCCTTCTTACGTTTGCAGGCCTCGGAGTAGAGGAAAAACTACAGTGGAGGATGAAGACAGTATGGATGGTTTGGAGGCAGCAGAAACAGAAAACACTGTGGAAACAGGTACTGAGAACGTAGTGCTGATGCTCTCTGGGTATTGGTTCTCTCTCAGAAATACATTTAGTTATGCAGGACTTTGGTAGACAAGAAATAGTTCTTTCATTTTTTAGTACCAGATGTGCATTTGGGCAGATTTAAAAGGGAAAAACCTCTATTTTTAAGCCTATATTAGTTTAAAGCTATTGAAGCTATTATTTTTAAACAGTGTAATGGGAATGTCTTTGTAGTGTAGATATGTAGAGGTTCTTTTCCTACTTTTACAGGGCTGTATCTAACAAAAATAAAAGCTCTGAAGTAGCAGCTGCTGTTTTTGGAATACCCACCAAAATACACTACTACTTGTTGACCTGTATCTTCAGCTAACTGCAGCAGATTATATACCAAAGGGATAACCAGGATAACCAAATGCTAATGCTTCCTGCTGCTGCTTAGGGAACAGGATAAATCTCTGTTCTTGCTTTGGTAAATATTTGTTGTGGTGGTACCCAAATGCTTCAGTTACCAGAGGGAGCTCGTTGTTCTGGACCGAGTACTGTTAAAACATTTTGTGATTTCTGTTCTGGCAGTTGAGGAGCCTAAAGAGACAAACAGATGAGCCAACACATGAGATAAAGGCTCTAGTGAAGAACTGTCATCTCCTTGCCAGGCACGTGTCTGTAGCCATTTGCCTGTTTTTAACCAGGGACTGAGTGTAGAAGGATGAAACCCACCAGGAAGGATGATGCCATGGCCGCTTGGCAGAAGTTTGTTGGTTTGACAGAAATAAGCCTTGAAAATGCATTGAGACCTAAGGGTTTATAAATTTAGTTAGATGTCCCTGGATGTGTAATGAGAGAAGTGGAGGGAAGCACAGAGACACGAACAGCAGAAGCTGGTGGTCAGGGCTGAAATGGCATGGAAGTGCCAGCTGAGTTAAGGGAGTTGTCCAGTTCCTCTCAAAGCTGCTGAGTGGCAGGGGTAAAGTAGTGAAGTCCTTAAAGATGAAGACAAGGATCTGTGCTTAGTGTAGATTTGTAGGGCCAACAAGTAGAGGACCTGAAAAGAGTCATTTTTGCAGCCGCATTTTTCATGGGCCATGCAAGAGCGTGGCTGCTGTGGTGAAAGCCACAGAGGAGGAGGAGGCTGAAGTTTTCCTGAGGATGGGCTTTGTGTGTGCTGACCGCTTGCTTCCTACCTGCCAGATGTGGAATGATGCTGAGAAGGCTTTGTGCTTGTGACTCGAGGCTTTGGGGAGTGTCAGGAGCGTGTAGTCACAGCTTGTGTTGAATTTAAGTGTTAATGGCACATGGAGGGAGCCTGGATAAAGCTTAATACCAGGATGTTTCATTGTTTTATTCTGCCCATTGTTTTTCTGGCCCTGCAAATAAAACTGCTGATGGTAGCAAACTAGGAGGATCTTTCACAGCTTCTACAAGTAGGTAATTACTAGTTAATTAACTAATAAATAAGTGAAAAAGTTGGAGTAGGTATTTGTGTGTAGAAAAACAGTAGGGTAAAGGAAGACTAGTTCTAATTCTGTTATGGCATCATTATTATTACGTTGTGATGATGATGATTACTCTTCCTACCCTACGTAGTAGAAGTCTTATGAAAGTCAGTGAAGGGAGCAGAAAGTATCCCCGGAAAGTGATAAATTTTATAAATTTTAAATATGTTTTAGAAAAGAAAAACAACAACAAAACCAAAAAGAAATTCAAACTTAACAACTGATACACTACTGTGTAGGGAATTCAGTGATAGCTGTATTTTTTTTTGCTTTTGTCATTTTTAATGAAGTTCCTCAACAGAAACCTGAGAGCAGTTCTTGATTCAGAAGAGAGAGGAACACATAATTATTTTTAAGGCTCTGAGAGTGCATATAGATAAGTCTCTCCATTATCCTTCATCAGAATAATCCTGAGTGTCACAGGGGGCTGATACCCATTTCTAAAGGTATGGGGAGTGGGAGCACTGTGCTGGAAATCCCAATGGACCAAGATTCCACTGAGTCTGCTGCTGGAAATGAGGCACCATCACTTCAGTGCTGAGCCCAGGATGGATTTACAGACTGTACTCCTCACTGAAAGGATGCCTAGTAAAAATACATAGGTCTGAAATCCCATTTTTGCAGGGGTACCAAAATAGACTTGAAAGAGCATTATCATGTTGAGCAGTTTGATAGAGACAGAATTGCAATTGTTATTTTTAAAGTAGGCACCATGTGACTTGCTAGAGGTTTAATCATATTATCTGAAAAGGCTGCTGCCTCTAAAACTTATTCTAGGCACTTACCTGTGTTAGTACAAAAGCGTGGGAGAAGGAATAATCTCAGTTTGTTGCTCTGTTTAAAACTGTGTTAATGAAATTGAAGGATGTTTCTATACTAGTTTATTAATTTCTATTTCAACTAAAAAAGGGGTTTGTGTTCTTTGCTTGCAAAGAGTGGTCTTGCCAACAATTTCCTGCAATAGTTGGCAAACCAAAACACAATATAGTAATATTACAAAACTTGAAATGAGATGTCTAAAGATCTTGACGTGTGATTTGTGATATATTTTGAGTCTCTTGTGTTTCTAGCTTCTTTTCCATTGTTTGATTTGTACGTTGAGAATAATCAGGAATTCTTTTACTCTGTGAGTTCGAGTTTTTGAGGTTGCTTTTGTTTTGTTTTATTTAACGAAGTTGCATAAACTGAGGGAAGTCCATGTTACTAATGTTGTGTTCAGTTTAATGAGCTCTGCTTTTAGGGAAGGGAGCAATGCCGGAGGAATAAGAACTCTGCTCACAGGGAGGGAGAAAGGATATGCCCCACATAATCCCACCTATGATGGTAGCTGTCAAATCTTTTATGGGGAGAATAAGCAAGGAGTATGCCAGTACTAAACATTATTTCCATTTGTAATATTGACATAAATCTTTGTTTAAATAAAAAAAAGGCAAAAATTCTTCCCAAAGAAGAAGAATCTTTTGCAATGCTGAGGCACAGTCCTTCTAATTGGAGTTCAGGAAACAAGTTACTGCCCTTCCCAAAATTCTTTAATTTCACATATGAAACGAGGCAGGGTTGGAAGCAGAGCAGGGTAAGCCATGTGCTGCTCTGATCAGTTCAGTATGGCTGCTTCTCCTGCCAACTGCAGCAATTCCTGAGCCCTGTCCCTTTTCTGCCAGGTTCCCTTTGGTGTACTTGAATTCTTAAGGACGGAAAGAGAGGAGGAGGGATTTGGAATTGGAGAAAGGAAATTCTGGAATTTGGGAAAAAAGATCTGTTTGGAGTAAAGTAAACTTTTTCCTGAGAAAAGGGTGTTGACAACTGCTTCTATTGAATCAGTAGATTTTCAGCTTCTTGTAAACCTCAGGACAGACTCCTTTCATTTACCCACCAGCCCTGTCTCTCTTGCTGATCCTTTGGCTCCTCACTTAATGTCTGTTCTGCTCTTCAGCCTTGCATTGATCTTTCCAGCTGTCTGCTCGTTGATTTTTTTTTCACTGTGGTTCCCCCAGTGGTGTTGCACTGGTGTTTCTCTATCCAGGGGATGTTGTGGTTACCCATTCTTTCCATCATTTTGGTGACACAGCATCGTAGCACGGTTAAGGATGGCTGGGACCTCTGGGGATCATCTTCTCCACACCCCTGCTCCAGCAGGGTCTCCTAGAGCTGTCTGTCCAGGACCATGTCCAGACAGCTTTTGTTTCCAAGGACTGAGGCTCCACAAACTGCCCTGGACAACCTGTGCCAGTGTTCAGGCACCCTCACAGTATGAAAGGGTTTCCTGATGTTCAGAAGGAGCCTCCTGTGTTTTGTTTGTGCCTAGTGCCTCTGGTCCTGTCAAGACCTTCCAGTTGTCAACATCTTCCACCTTTCTGCTTATCAGTTAAATACTGTTTGCTGCAGATTGTGTCCCCTCTGGATCCTCTTGTGCTTCTTGTCTCTGTAAGAACAGTTTTCTTCTGCTGGGCGAGTTTCTAATGGCCAAAAAATACAAACCAGAAAATTGTGGAAAGCATCTGGCTTTGTGCACAGGGATATATGCAAATATAAAACTGCTAATCCAAAGAAAGAAATAATACACCAAGTAGCTCCTGATATGCTTTCTGTAGGTTTGGTAGCCCTTTTGCTACTAATGAAGACTTGGCTGCCACTTCTTTTCCCCATCTTCTGTTAGTTTCAGCAAGTTTCTGTACTTGATATTTTCTTGGCTCTGCATTTAAGTTGAAACTGAATTATGTGTTTTAATTATCTGATTATTCCCCCCCCCTTTTTTTTTCTTTTTTTTTGAAGAACACTTGTGAAATATGCCAACTCATGCTAGAGTCTCTAATTCTTCCTGTCTATGTCCCGTAAAAATGTTGAGATTCAGATCTGGGAGAAATGCAATAAAAAAAGTTTATTTGATCTGCCGAGTCTCTTGGGAAATCATTAGTAAATCTGTCAGGTATTTATTCTGTTAACCATCCATACCATGTCAACCAGCTCTTACAGCAGTGCTTTCTACCAGACCCTCAACTCCCCATGGTGTTCAGAGGCTTCAGAGCTGATAATAGATCAAAGAGCCTGGATGATTTTATCAACCAGTAGTTCCTTATCTACATTATTGTTGTTGGTAACATTTTTATCAGAGCCAGTGACGTTGCCTGGCCAGTTGATTTCTTGTTGGACTTCACATTAACTTCCTGAAGATAAAGCTTCCTCTGACCAGCCTCGTTTGTCTCTGGGCAAAGCACTGAAGAACCAGAAACAAAACACTTCTCAGTGGAGGAAAGTTATTCATGCAGAAGTTGCCAGGGAATTTTGGACTGATTCAGAGTCTCATCAGCTTTGAAGCAGCCTGGAAAGCACTTTTCTAGAGAAAAAGAATTCTGCAATGTCCTGCTTGTTAAAGGAAATATAGGCATCCTTTGCAATTGTATGGACCATACTGAGTAGAGCCTCTCATTGAAGCAAAGTAAAATCCATCTGAGAGCAGGTCCTGGTTTTGGTGAATCAATGGCAAAAGCTCTTGGCAATGTGTTAATACTAAAATCCAGTTTGAAAATCCAGGTAGACACTCTGGCCGCATCATTACCACCCATCCCTTCTAAAATTAATGAAAGGAAGAACTAATACCACTGAGGACTTGCTTGTAGATTAAAACTTGGCCATATATATTTGTGGCAAATATGTGCTTAGAAGTGCACTTAAATATTTTTAAGGCAACTAATATTCTATGTACTCATTAGAAAAGGAGTAATTTCTTCTTTCTTATGCAGCTGACTCCTACCTATTCAGCCACTGGAAAAATTAGCAGAACTGAAGCATGTTGTTGTAATTACTATAAGCATCTTGTTATTTTTACTTTATATTCTGGTAATTTGTTTGTAATGAGGAAAACAAACAAAAGAGGCGGTTACTTGATATTTGCATTTAAACCATTACAGGCTTACTCAATAATTCCATTTATCATCTTGCACGCTTAAAATGGACCTTTTAGGAAAATCCGATTTTTTTGCCTTCTGGCCGATATCTCTGTCTCAGGTGTTTTGAGAGCTGGTGGAATCTGTTACTTCCAAATCAGTTTTAACCTCACAGAGTTTTTCATTCTGGAGGTTTTTTCTGAAATGCAGAAATTCTGAAATGCTTCTTTTTCGTTTTGCTTATTTATTCAATAGTGGGTTTGCACTTTCGGTATCAAACTATGCTTTGTTAAGCATAATCCAGCAGGTTTTGAAAGTTTTCAAAGACCTAGAATTTTCCACTTCTCTACTACCTTGATGTTTTTAACTCTGCTGCTGTGTCATTAGTGATGTGATGGAAGATCTGCATGGCAATTACCAGTCAAATACATTGAAATAGTAGCATGTGCTACTTGCTCTTCTCCTCACTGGAAAAAGGGCTGCTCTGTGCATATTTTCGTTCATAGAATCATAGAATGGTCTGGATTGGAAGGGACCTCAAAGTTCATCTTGTTCCATCCCTTCTGCCATGAGCAGGAACCACTTGCTAATTCTGTAGACCTGTCTTAGTTTTTATTACAGTAATGCTCTGTTGAGGCTGAGTCTTCAATTTGGTAAAAGAAATAGAAGAGAAATTCACTGCTGATGAATTAAAATCACAATATAAACCAGGCTGGTGTTGGAGTCCCACAAACACCTACCCTGGTAGCCCTTTTTTGGGTCAGGTTCAAAGGGGAACGTAGTGGGTAAAATGAACTTATTTAGGATAATAAAAGAAGTGCCCATTTGCAAGGCATTGAAGAGTGACCATAGAAAATTAAATTACTCTTAATTCAGTAGTAGTTCATGTAAAAGAACATGCAGAGCAAAATTACCATCCCCCTTTTTATATAAACAAAAATCACTCAAATAGCTTTTGCTACCTGAGCAAGTGGTGTTTCAGTTGTTCTGAGAATTGCAGAAGCTTTCATAAGTCAAAGGGAGAAAGAAATTCTAGGAATTACTGGCAAGGAGATAAGTGGAATAAAGCATCAGCAAGGGGTTTTTTTCTTTTTCTCCTGTTGCTTTATAAATTTTGGCATGTTAAATGCCACGTGCAGTTCTGCTTTTCCTTCTCCAAGAGGATGAGCTGTAAGTGGGAAAGTACAGGAAAGGCCAACAAGTATGACAAGAAGTAAGTAATAGCTTCTGTGTGGGGATCAGTTAAGGTAAAAGCCTTCAATCTGAAGTGATTTCACTGAGGAAGAATGTAATAGGGTCCAAAAAATGATGAGTGGTATGGAGAAAATGGTCAGGGCACGGTGATTCATTTTGTTGTGCAACACAACAATTAGGGGACATCAGGTTGTGTTCAGAGAGTACAAGGGCAGGTGCATTTGCACTCAGCATCTACCACAATTACAGAATTCATTGATCCTGGATGCTTTGGACATGAACAACTTGACATGAGTTTCGAAAAGATCTAAACAAATTAGTGGAGAAACAATCAGATGAGTGCTGTTGAAAACCACTCCTAGCTTAGGAAGTTCCTCAGTCATGGAGGTTCCATGTTATGGTTATCCATAATATGGTTCCATGTTTTTTGGGTGACCAAAATAGCTGTTTAAGTGGTCCTACGTTGAGAATCTTATTTTTATTTTATAACTAATACAAAATTTGCATATTTTCTGTATGAAATGCATTTAACAGTTAGGAGCAGCTAAAAACTCACTTGAATGAAAAGTATCAAAATATACAATAGAATGTACAGAACAAGAATAACTGCAGGTTTTCTTCTCATCTAACACCTCTTGTAGTGAGTTAATCAGAGAATTATAGAATAGTTTGGATTGGAAGGGACCTTAAAGATCATCCAGTTCCAACCCCCCTGCCATGGATAGGCTCCCCGGACCACATTTCTCAAAGCTCCATCCTACCTGGCCTTGAGCACTTCCAGGGATGGAATATCCACAGCTTCTCTGGGCAGCCTGTGCCAGGGTCTCACCACCCTCACAGGAAGAATTATTTTCTAGTAATAATCTAAAACTACTCTCTTTCAGATCATTGTAAAATATTTCTGAACCTAAGAGGTCTCTACATGTGACTTCCTCAGACACTGGCAGGAGAGGTGATGTTGCTGTCAAATTGTGTCCAGAGCAGTAACAGCATTATGAACTCTGAGTAGTGGAAACTTGTTTTGTTCCTAAACTGGGACAGTTAGTGAAACTTGGTAATTATAGTGCTGGATAGTGTCATGGTTTATCCCAGCTGTCTGCTGAGTACCACACAGGTGCCCCCTCACTCCCTGCCCCACTGGGACCGGGAGGAGAATTGGAAAAAGGTAAAACCCCTGGGCTGAGATTAGAGCAGTGCTGAGCCCTGGGCACAGGTTGCCCAGAGAAGCTGTGGCTTCCCCATCCCTCTCAGGGAAGGACGGCTTGGATGGGGCTCTGAGCAACCTGGTCTAGTGAAAGGTGTCCCTGCCCATGGCAGGAGGTTGGAACTGGCTGATCTTTAATGTTCCCTTCCAACTTAAACCATTCTGTGATCTACTGGACATGATGTTCTGTGGTGTGGAGTATCCCTCTGGCCAGTTGGGATCAGCTGTCTTGGGCCATGCTCTCTCCTGGCTCCCTTTTGCACCTGTTTGCTGGCAGAGCATGGGAAATTGAAGAGTCCTTGCTTTAGAGTAAGCACTGTTCAGCAACAACTAAAACATCAGTGTGTTACCAAAATTAAATCTCATCCTAAATCTGAAACACGGCGCTGTACGTGATACTAAAAAGAAAATCACCCATGCTAGCCAAAACCAGGACAGGTAAGCATTTTAAATTCATAGTTTGTATTCCCTTGTTAAGGTTTCTTTTCATATTGTTGCTACACTGACCTGGCTTTTATCTGTCAAAACTACTGGAGCATTTTGGTGTTGTTTGTAGTTCTGCAGACCCCTATGAGGTGTGTAAAGCACCTGGTCCCATTGGCTGTTTCCTGACACAACACTACCCCTTCCTTGTGCAAAAATAGCTGTGTCTGCTCCTTGCTCCCTCTTGCAGAACATCTTGGTAGGCAACAGTTGGGACCCCTGGGATGTCCCTACTGTGTTTGGTGATCTTGGTATTTTCCAGTCTGCAATACTTGCTGTTCTTAGTGAATGTTTTGGAAGCTCATGACGTGCTTCATTGCCTGACTAATCAGTAGGTCTGACAATAAAACAGTCAAACTGCTGTATCTAAATACTAATTTAGTAGCAGAATATTGATTTTATGTTTATGACAGCTCTTTGGGTTTTGTTTGGTTTTTTTTAAGTGTCACTTCATAATTAATATAATATTTTAAAGATTTTTTTCTGGTAGAACTCTTACAGTATTTTTAGGTTTTGACTTGACAGGTAGTTTCTGAGTATTTAAAAGAAAACCTTTTGGATTTGTGGATGTTTTTCCTTGCCTGATTGCCACAGCAGAGCCCACACATACATTTCCTTATTTTGCTTTATGTTCACTCAGTAGCTTGTAGAATAGGGCCTTGTGATTGCGAGAAAACAGAAAAGGATTGTTTGTAACAAAAGAACATTTTAGATCTTAAGTTGATGTTGCTTCATCACATCCCCAAAGAAAGCTGTGATCATGTAATAAAATCCCTGCCATCCCCAGTTGTCCTGCTTTCCACAAGCCCTGCCACAGGGAGGGCTTACAAACAAGAGGGCTTCCCTGGTGAGTCTGCATGTCCCACCTGTCTCTCACATGGGGAGAGGTTTCCAAGGGGTCTGAAGATAGAGCAGGAAAACAGGAAATTACCAACACAATTATTATCAGAATGTTGTAAATCTCCACATAAGACATGTAAATAAGGAGACCAGTTACTGTTAGGAAGGTGGGTAGTCTGCATAATCAACTGGGGGTGCTATCTGTTGTTTGTTATTTTCTTTGAGTCTTCTCTGCATTCTGCTCTATAAAGGGGAATAAAAATAGTAAGAGAAGAAGTCTTTGAACCTCTGTAAAACGTTTTTCTCCTCATTTGGAAAAAATTAAATTAGAACTTGAATAGTGTAAAAGCTAGTGTCTTTTCACCACTGTATATGTATTATTGAAGCAAATGTGATGGAAGAGTTAATTAAGAGAGAAATGTAATGCACATGCTGTAAGTCTTACCAGTCCCAGTGACTTCTCTGCATATCTGTCCCCTGTCAGTGTTAGGCAATTTATTTTTTTCCCTTGCATTTCATATCTCCATCCTTGGAGATGCTCAAAAACCATCTGGGCATCTGGCTCTGGTGGCCCTGCTGGAGCAGGGATTTGGACAAGGTGGCTCTGGGCTGCCTTCCAGCCTCACCCAGATGTGATTCTGTGAGTTACCCAAGTTGTAAAGCGTGTGGAAGTCTCCTGCCTTTTGATGGCCCATATGGACAGGAACTTCAGTCTTTGTACTTTTGGGGGATTTCTTTTAGTAAGAAAAGAAAGCTTTTCTGTCCTCAGCAACCAGGTGATAAAGAACTATGAATATAAATGTATTCAAATAATAAAATTTTAAATGCAGTGTTTCCCAGTATTTTCCTAAAGTTTTAGTAAAGGATAATGACATTAAAAAATAACCTAGAGACTCGGGGGAATTGTGCAATTAGGTTTGTTAGATCTCAGTCTCCCCACTAACTCACTATACATAGGCAAGACCTTCATTGTGCCAGAAACAATCATGAAAAGAGGATGCAAAATAAAGCATTATATATGAATCTGCAAATGAGCTTCCCATTTATTAATCATCCATGGATCCTTCATTCCCACTAGCTTCGAAGTAGAATGCCATACCCAAATCTGATGATGTTTGTTAAGCATATGTGGCAGGTGCTTCCAAGAACATCTCTGAGGTGTATCTGAGATGTCCCCTTGCCAGGCCAGTGCTGGGGTCCATCTCCTAGGAATTTGACTCATGAAATGCAGTGTCCTGGTCTTCCTTAATCTTCTGTAGGAAAACTTTCACAAAGTTTTTCTTTCACAAGTAACACACACTGCTTTCCTGCAGTTTAGTGAGCACTGTGTTTTCAGTCTTCTAACGGCATATTGAGGCACAGTTTGCTTTATTGCAGAGACAGCAACTGAGATGTTGTTTGTCTCATTTAGTATAATTTGGGTCCCTCCTTCTCTGGAGAAGCAAAACAGCAGGGGAAATGCACCATAAGGATGTAAGCTCATATAGTTGTCATGTGTAGTGAAACAATCTGTGTCTTCTCACACAGCCCAGAGTTCCTGGGAGTGAGTGTGACTGCCCCTGAACTTCACCTTCCCAGTGTGCTGGGTGCCCAGTAATGGTAATGAGATGAAAGCTGGCAGAGAGTAAATGGCTTTTTTCCTTTACTTGATTGAAAGTTTCAGCAGGCTCACAATAAAGACAGAGTTCCTCTTGCCCAGTTTAACTAGGTTAAAGAAAGTCGCCAAGATGGATCAGAGCAAGGCCAGGGTTTCCGGTGGTCTTCCTGCAGCACTTCAGGCGTGGTTGTCCTGGGCTGTGTTGTGGGTTTTGTTCTGAGTGCTTTGGCGTCTGCCTGTCTTCTAGGTGTTTGTTTTGCTCTCTTCATTGAGGTTGCATTTAGAAGTTTGGGGGTTACTGGCACAGGATTGTCTTTTGGGTCCAACATGCTTGGAGACGCACCGCAGACCGTTATGAATGGCTCTGCTGGACACTGCCTGTTTCAGGAATCTTCATGCAGGAAACATCCAGGGATGTTTGTTCAGAAGTGCCAAAACCTGAGGGTGTGGGGTTTGGGTTTATTTTGTTTTGTTTTCCCTACAGAGACGTTTACTATTACAAGGGATGTATTCCCAAGAGAGTATTTATTTAGTGTCAAATCATCATCCAGCATGTTTTTTCAGAATAGGTTGGTGAAAGGGGTTTAACACAAGCCATTTGGATTTTGGACAGGTAGTCACTTTTGAATCTCTCAGGTGTCCAAAAAACATTTCAGATGTATGTTACTGAGTAGTTTAACTGAAATAGGAGAAGCAGTTTCAATTTACACCAGCTCAGATATATGCTTGGAACACCCAGTCATGAACAGGATTTTTTTTTCCTTAATGTTGTGTTTCTCTTCAGTTTGGTTTAGAGATCCTCACTGAGGGTTTCAAATGTTATACATTTTCTCCCTAAATGAGTTCACTTTAGGTTAAAGAAAAATCTTACTTCAATCTCTGTGCATGAAACAAGACAGATTTCCCGTTTTCCATGTGCTGTAGCAGGCATATGATTTCAGTATTTCAGACCAAGCTGCACAGTTTTATGTTCCGAGATTTTTCCTCTTTTCTTAGTTTTATTTATAAGATTAAAGCTTGTAGCAGGTTTTTATGCGTGCCCACCCATGTCGCAGATTCTTCTACCCTTTCATTTCTCCACTTGTCAATTACCCTTTGCAATATTTAATTATATTTTGACATGTTGTACATTAATTTTTTGAAAAATGTAAATGTATCTTCTGCTGGAGTTGTCTAAATAATCTGCTGCTTTACTCTAACTGGACTTATTTGCAAGAGCTGTATGTACGGGGCTCTGAGCTCAAACCCATGTTCGCTGGGAATTTTGAAGGGGACCTTCCTCTGGCACTGCTGTGAGACAGATCTAGAAGCCATGGACACAGGCAGGATGAGGCACGTGCATCTTAAGCTGGATATGCCAAAGTGCATCTGTCAGAGTCCTGCGATTTTTATGTTGCTTAGGTTTCAAAATCAAAGTACAGACGAG
Organism: Nicator chloris; assembly: GCA_013400495.1. Lineage (NCBI taxonomy): Eukaryota > Metazoa > Chordata > Aves > Passeriformes > Pycnonotidae > Nicator > Nicator chloris. The sequence goes on from WAAE01002827.1 coordinate 163,627, forward strand.
TGCAGGAACACCAAATTGTGTTGCTGTGCAGCCTTAAACCTTGTTCCTGTGCATTCTGGTGCACTTGGAACAGCACTTTGCCATGTCTTTCTGGTAGATCCCTGACTCCAAGCAAAGGGGGAAGCGATTGGGAAGAGGATTTAATGTTGCACAGACAGTGGCAACTTCACGTTTCATGTTTCAGAGCAAAACCGAACTTCCTAGTCAAATCCAGCATTGTCAGCTGTAGATGTGTATATTTTTCTATGTAACAGCTAAGGGATTGTAAAAGCATGCTAAAAAATTGGTTATGTTCCTTCAGTTCAGAATGAAGTTTAAATTGGCATAAACCATGTCCTTCGCTCCTTCGCCTCCTCAACCCTGTGTCAGCATAGTTAGTGTAACCAGGAATGAATTTGTGCAGAGATTTGAACAATGTTAAAGGTAGTAGGGGAGGAAAAAAGGTTTAATGTGCCCCAGATTAGTGTGCTTACTGTGATGTTTGTTCAGGGCTGACACAGCAGGTGCATGGGAGATGTGGGGAAAATGGAAATGTCTAAAACTCCAACCTTGTATGAAGTTTGTCGCTGAACAGCTCTGCCCTCGCTCCATTCCTCAGTGCTATTGAACAGCTTTAGTTCACAGTGGTACTTTGTGTTGTGGAAATAATGATGTAAGCATCCAGTTTCACATTTTAGCTAGTTGTGGTAATTTCCTATTCTTTTAGTTTTGTTGTGTGACAGAAGATATTTACATGGGTTAATATCTATAAATGAATGGATGTTTGCAGCGCAAGCGAAAGCTTCCAGATGCAGATAAAATATTAAATAATTTTTTCTTCTTCTTTATTTTTTACCCAGAAGTCAAAGAGCAGTCTGCAGAAGAGGATGCCCAGACAGAAGTGGAGAGCTCCAAGCAGCTAACACCAGTCCTTCAGCACTCCGTGTCCGAGGAGTCCGCGAGCTCCACCGCCTCGGTGGGTGTGGAAGCCAAAAGCAGGTGAGTGAGAGAGCGAGGAGGAGGAGGAGGAGGAGGCAGCTGCTGAGTCAGGGGCAGTGCTGGGGCTGGGGCCCTGGGGTGCAGAGTGCTCGGGGCACAGGGCTGGGACTGGCTTTGAAGTGCCTGGGACTGGTGCCTTAATTGGCGTCCGGGGAGATCAAGGTGAAAAGCACGTTCTGTGAGTGCTGTCCTCCCGCTGCTCTGGGAAACCCGTGAGTTACAGCATATTAGCTGGGTAAACTAAAGGAGGATAAGTGATAGGAGATAAAATGTGATTACTGAAGCTTTCCTGCTGCGTAGGAAATGGTATATTTGCAAATTTATATGAAGTTATTTTTGATGTTTCAGCTTGTATGAGTGTATTTTCAGGAACAAAGTAAACCAAATCTCTTGTCATATCTACTGTGTTCTTCCTTGTTTTGGAATTTATAACAAAGAAAATAACGTTGCTAATTTTTAAACTCTTTATTAATACAAATTAGCCTAAAAGCAGTGAAAGTATTAATTATGTTATATGAGGGAAACCAGAACACTGTCTGTGATCACTGTTGAAATGGTGTCACACAATTCTAGCAGAGCTTCCCTGGTGAAGCTCTGATAACAGCTTCTAACCCAGTAGCAGGTCTCTCCTGTTGCAGAAGGTGCTGTTACCAGCTACCAGACAGTTACAGGTGTAATTATATTTTGACAGACTTGGAGAGAACTGTTGTCATCATTTTTCTTCCTCCTAATCCAACACAAAGCATATTTTCCATGCACAAAAAATTACTTAATCTACCTGATGCATACATAATTTTCATGTTTTACATGCTCACAAACTTCTTAGATTTTAAGAGCTACTTTCTTTCTTACAGAAAATTCAGTTAAATAGTTCTTGTGCGTATACCTGAGTGAAATACGTAAAAATTTATGTTCTTGATGGAATTTTCCAAGGCTGAGATTAAATTGCACTAAATATGTAGAGCAACTTGAACTGAGCAGCTGCTCTGCTTCGTTATTTGACCCTGGTTTGGATCATTTGCAAAAATTTTAGTACTGTTCCATCCGCTCTCTGTTCTTCTCAAGGTTACTTTTTTGCTATTATCATGAATATTTGATTACAGCACTTTTCATAGCCATAGACTTGTTTCTTAAAAGCTGGACAACAGTCTCCTGAAAAAACTTTGCCCTGGTTCTGAGCCAGCCCTTATTTGCCCTCAACTTACTCTTCCTTCCAACTGAAAGTGTTGACTTTGATCAGTCAGGGTGGAATGGCTATTATGTACTCATTGCTTTGGCTGATCAAAGCATTAAAAAGCTAAGTACTATTAATTTTTAATTAAAATAATAGAGATCAGACTCTGTCTGACATTTTGGAAAGAAATGTATTGAGGAGATATGAAACTGTTAATTGGGAATCAGAGGGTTTCTCCGACCCCAGGTAATTTTGATTTCAAACTTAGATGCAGAATGGGGGTTATTTGCAGAAGTCATTGATGTCCTCATAACAGTGGAAAAACCCCAGATGTCAGGGTTTCTGTGGAAGTGAGTCTTGAAAAAAGCATCTTCTGATCTGTGACTTCTGATCAATTGTTTGTGTCATTGTCTGTGGAGTGCTGCCACTGACATTGTGTTGTGCAGAGGTTGGAGGACTGAATTCTGGGGGCTTGACTCTGTTTTCTTAGGAGAAAATACAGTGTGTGAGATAACAGACGCTGCTGATGGTTGTGTAATGATGGGAGGAAATGTATTAAGATTTAGGATAAAGTGTGACTCCACAATGCCTTAAAACTGTAACTTGAGGAAGGAGTTTTAAAGCTGATTTCCAAATAATTCATACTTATCAGCTTCTTCTCTTTCTTGGTAAGCTTTTCTGTTTTACAATATAAGTAACTTTCACTTTCTAAAAAAATGGAAGGCTTTGTATATTTAAAAATAGCTTTAGGTATGTTAGGCATAGGAGAATTATGAGAGTATATCATAACAGACAGAGCAGAAATCACCTAGAAGACAGAAAAGAATGCAAGCCTCCACGAGAAGCAGATATAGTTGTAGGTGGAGCTACTTTAGCATTGCTTTTTTCAGAGTTGAATATAAGACAATTCTGTGTTTCTGTCTTTGGTAGTGAAGATAAAGGAATTAGAGAAGCACAGGACACAGGACATAAAATAGAATCTTTTCCATGAAAAAAAATTAAATAATTTGCTACTGAAAAACAGTGATTTTAACATAGTAGGACATGTCAAAACTAGGATGGGGATTTCAGTAGCTGAGAGATTAGCCAGAGCTTGGCTTGTCTGGTATTTTTCTCTGGATCCTTCCCGAGACTGCGGCTAAATAAAAACATTCAGGAGAAAGGCAAGAGAGCTGGTAAATTTTGGAACGTTCCTAAGGTGGGATATGAGAAACCAAGAGAACTACTGACAGCGAGTGGGATTGGGGCAGGGAATTAAACAACAGATTCAGGATTAGAGCTCAGAAAGCAATGTGTTAAAACCCCATTAAAATAAAGAGAGTCAGGGCCATACTGGGATAGGGAGGCTGAAAGGGATGAGGCGTGTGCTTGAAAGGAGTGAGTGAATTATTGACCACATGTGGGGAGGGGCAATAACATCAAGCAAAGATAAACTCCCAAGCCTGGCAGTGGCAGGAGTAACACTGCCAGCTCCTATATATCATGAGTGTCATGGGCTTTGGAGCCTTTTCCTTTGGTTGTTGCCTTTTTTCTTTTTATAAGCCTTGTGAGAAGCTTCTGTCAGCCCAGGACTTATGGCTGAGTGGAATCCAGCTTCTTCGAAAGGAATCTGCTGCCTTGGTTTGTGCTGCCTGCAGAGAGCAGGGGAAGTGCAGCCCTTGGGGAAGGCAGGGAGGCAGGGAGCCAGGAGCAAATAGCGACTCAGAGCAGAGCCCACTTCCACCTTCCTCCTCTGCTTCCCACACTGGCAACCCCTGGCATTAAAAGCTAATGAGAATGGCCTAGAAACACAATTTCATAGAAGAACAAAACACCTTTTGATTGATTTTACTTTCTGTCTGCTCTCGGAGACTGTGAATCGCATTAATTGCATGCTTTCGGTCCTTTTGCCATAATCATGAAGACAGAACATTCTTAAATAAGTAGAAGCTGAGGTTTTCACACAGCTCTTTCTGATTTTGGTGCTGGCAAAACACCTTCCTTCTTTCTTGCTTCACTTGTAATTGGTCAAAGCACGTAATTTTCATTCCAGACCAGTTGCGCCATTCCCTGTTATTTTGTTGCTGCTGCTGCTACGATGAAGTCTGGAGTGTGGAGATGGAGGGCTTGGGTGCTTTATTCCATCAAAAAGAAGCGGTTGGTGAACATCTGTAGATTGCATGACCAAAGAAAATAGTGAAAAAGTAGCAGTGAACTTCTTTATCTTTGTTCCTTTTTTTTTTTTTAAATAATCTCAAAGCACATTACAAAATTTGTAGCAAGACTCAGTGGAAAAAGAAATTGTGAAGTGGCAGAGAGTAGACAATCTGGACAGCATAATACTGCAGTGATGGAAGGAAAAGCTAGATCTTGCGGCAGGAGGAAGTTAGATAAAAGATTTAATATTAAAATATGTTCAGAAATTTGTTGAAGTTCTAAAGTCAAGCACGTTTTGAGGAGATGCCAGTATTAAGATTAATTTTGAAACTGATTATTTCTTTCCACGAACATCTACTGTGATACAGTTTGTGGTTTTATGTGAATGTTTTCTCCAAGAATTGTTTCTGCAGAGAATCGATCTTATGCACAATGTAGGGCATCTAAAGTCTTTGCAGAGTTTTGCCTTTACATTTCCAGCTCTAGATCCATATAAGCATTTATGGGACCTTCCTCTGAAGCCAGTGATTTACATCTGGAAATAGGACATACCTTGCCTTTGTCTTCCAAAGTGAAGTACTGCTTCAGCATTATATTAATGACCAATCTAACCCAGAGTGAAATTACTGATTTGGATAGCAGGGCACAACTAAAGACTAAGACCACACACTGAAAAATGAGAAAAAAGTTAAATATTTACTGGTTTTCCATCCTGTTTGTTCATGCATTGTTGGGGAAATGATCTCAAGGAGAATTTTGTGACGAATCATTGTTAAAGCAACTTTGCCTTGGATTTATAGGGCAGGAAGGGACCTTTGGAATTCATCTTGTTCACCTCCTTTTCCAAGGCAGTTATCTACAGCTGTCATTCCTGACACAAGCTTACATAAACTGCTCTTAAATCTTCCAGTAATAAAAACTCCATATCTTCCCTAAACAGTCCCTTCCAGTCTCTTCGTTGTTTTTACTGTTGGAACCACTTTCCTCACATCTAACCCACACTCTCCTCATTCTGGGTTTCTTCCATTACTACTCATACCATCTGCCAAGGATAATGGAGGACAGCTTTGTGCAAAAGTCTCTCGTTTATTTCCCCAGCATGCTTTACCTCGTAACAGAAATCCCAAATTTGTTCCTCCTTTCTTTGTAGATAATGTTTTCTTGAGCTCAAATCCTCCTTGCTGGTTTGAGCTTTCTCCAGATGGTCTGTGTCTTTCTCAGAGCACAGAAGGCGTGTCACACACATGGGGCCAAAGAAGGGTTTCACAGGCAGCCAAAATCCTGCCTTTTGCTTAGGCTGAACAATTGCCATTGTGGCCATAATGTGTTTAATGCTCTCATGTAGGACTTGTGCCTCGTGGGATTTGACACCATGATCAATGACATTCATGGCTGGGCCTTTAAGTTGCACAGACCTTTTCTCCATGATTTAATCTGTTCTGTAGGAAGGTCCAACCACAGAAACCATGAAATGTCTCCTGCCCGGTGTGAGCAGGTGCTCCCTGGTGCTCCAGGTTTCTGGAGTCCCACTCAGCCTCTCGCAGATGTTCTTAGGCAGTTTTTCTGTCTCATCCCCACCCTAAGGCTGGTTGTCTCCACCTGGGTCTGCCCTTCTGCTTACATGTCCTGCAGTGGTGAGCAGCAAGCTGAGCACTGGCAGGTCAGGTTTGATGCCTGGACAAGTTTTCTGTCCTCTGGGAGATGGCAGTCAGACAGACAGAAGCACCCATGGCAGGCAGTGTGTCAGGCCATGCTGAAGGGCTGAGGGCAGTACTCATTACAGCATGGGATGCCTGTTTTGTCAGGGATTGCACAGATACAGGATATTTACAGACAGTTTTGATAATCTTGGATCTTTTGTTCCAGTGTTGAGTGAATAGAGTGTTTTCTCTCATTCCTTCCAAATACCACCTCTTCAATTTGGTTTTTTTTTGCCTCCAGCTTTCTTTGCCAGCCTCTTGGGTTTTTTATGTTGTTGAATGCTCATATTCCCATTCTCTTTGCTAATTCTAAACAGCTCATCAGTTTTAATCATTGTTTCAGGGTTCACTTAGTTGAGGTTTGCTCCTCTGTTTGCCTCATGAGCAGTTTCCTGCCATCCATTTCCAGTGGCTTCTAGACAGGTGTTTGTTACATGGTATTTCTTGTCACCCCTTTATCCATTTTCTTGTTCATTTCCTTGTCAGCTGTGACTATTTTTTTTCTTGCTTCCTTCTGCTGTCTGTGTGATCTGTGTTATTTCCCATAGTCAATAGTCCCGTTTCTCCAGCACCTTCCATTTCCCTGACACAGCAAACTCTGTCTTGTGCCCTGCATTCCTTCCTTGCTTCCATACAGAAGCTAATGGAAAGGACAAGCAATCTAAACGGTAAAATCTGGACTCACAGCACCTCAGAGCTGTAGTTGCAGGGATGATCCCTGTGAGTGTCTCTGACTGTTTCCAGAAGGATGTTCATTCACAGGAAATGGATGGAGCATGTGAAGTCTGCTTTCACGTAGGGACTGAGAGAGATTGGAGTGTGCTTAGTGAGGAGAGAATCTTTGTGCTCGTAGTTTCGGTGTGCTAAAGCTCTTCTGAAACACATGGGCTCTGCTTGGTGAGGTTAGAAGCATTTAGAGAAATTAGTTTGGACTAATTTTCATAGGGTTACAGAAAGTCTATCTGTAACTTCAGAAATTAACATAGTAAAACTTCAAACGTTTCACAGAACAACAGAAGGGTTGATCAAAGATCTGAAGTAGATTCCAGTTAATTAAGACCCTACAGTCTGTAAAAGATGTTGGAGAAGGAAGATAAAGAAGCTTCAGAATCACATATGGAATGGGGAAGGTGGCTGTATCCTGACTGTTTAGTTTCTTTTAATGCAAGAAACTGAGGGACATCAAGTGAAACTTTTAAGGGTTAGGTGCAAAATAAAAGGAGGTGGTTCTTTGTACAGCAGAGGGTTGTCTAAAGTGACATCCTTGCCCAAGGATGTGGTTTGCTGAAACTTTATATGTGGTCAAGAGCAGACTGGGCAAGTTCATGGAAGAAACTGAGACTCAGTGTACAGGAATCACAGTTGACACAGGGAGGCTCTGAACTGAACGTACTGGGAGGCATGCATAGTACCATGTCTGCCTCCTCTTTAATATCCCTGTGCCCCTGCTTATCCTGCTTAGATGAAGCTTTCTTGAAGAACTGCTGTTTAAAGGCAGCTTGCTAAATGGTAAATCTCAGTAATTTTCAGATAGCAAGACCCTACTTAGTATTTGTATGAAGTTTCCTCCAGGAGAGGCTGGCACCTCTGTGTGAGTTGGGTGTACAAGGCCAGGCTGCACGGGGCTTTGAGCAGCCTGTTGTAGTGGAAGGTGTCCCTGCCCTGACAGGAAGGCTGGAACTGGATGATGTTTAAGGTCCCTCCAACCCAAACCATTCTGTGTATTATGTTTTAATTACCGAGAGAGAGTTTGGCTTACACAGACAATACTTTCTGGACACAGATGCATACTGAGTGTTGAAGCTACAGGTCTTCTTACTCTTTGACTTTTATCCTTCAGAGGTGAAGATAACTCTCAGAATTGCATGAATTGCCACTTACCAGGTACAGTCAATTGCATTCTGTAGGGGATTGTTTGAGACTACAAGTCAGTTCACATGGACCTTAAGGAGTTATCTAGAGGGCCTTGGATTACACCTCTAAATTCACTTTTTTCAGCATTGGCATTCTGGTAACTCCTCCTGCATCTAGGGTATGTTAAAGCCTAACTGAGCCTTAAATACTTGTTTAAATTAAAGCTGACACAATTCGTGGTGAATAAGAACGCATTTTCTAAATTTCAAAATGTCAGTAAGATGTGTTGTTTTGGTTGTGTTTGGAGGGTAATGTTTTCTTTCTTTCAAATGAGAAGAGTATCATTAAGTTGATTATATGGCTGTAGAACTCCAACTGTGCTAGTTTGAAGAAATTGGGAAGCAGTTATTGTCTAATGCAGTTTAATTGCTTTGTATAAACTTTTAAAACTCTTCACCTGAAGTTCATATGAACTCTGTCCCACCTCCTTTTTTTTTAAAAGAATTATGCTGCGTAAATTAAACACTTATTTCAAACCCAAATCTCTATAATAGTATAATAGTGTCAACCCACAATTTCAGGTTGTTCTGTGATTCAGTTACCTATTGGAAGGAGATTATGTATCAAACACTTAAATACAGATTTTAGCAGAGATTTTTTGCTTCTTTCTCTTGTCTCCATTTGCCCTTTCTATTCTTGTCTGTCCATGGTATCCTTCATTCAGAAGGGTGATTTGTTGGGTTCTTAATTCTGTATCAATGTGAAGCTGTTATGCCTCACCTTATGAGTTTTCTTCAGTAATCTCCTTTCAAGCTTCGTTATTATTGAGGTCCAGATATTTACAGAATATTTAGATGATGCTGAAAAGCTTCATCTGGATCTTAGAGTAACTTTACCTCTGTGGATATCTCACATATATTTGAACTCACACTGATGCAGATCCCCAGTATTGTTTCAAGTCAGAAATAGGGTTTTTTTTCTTCACTTAAAATGCAGTTTGAAGGTATTGATTTGAATTTATGTAAATGATACAATGGTGGATCTTCACTACGGAGAAAAACACTTTACTCTTCTGATAACACAACATAAAATGAGAGCAAAGGTATTTTGTGCATTAGCACAACTTGGCAGAGCTAAATAAATAGTAGGTCCCCTGCAGCGTTTAATTTAGCCTTTTAGCATGTGTTAAAACTACTGGCAGGGTTAGGTGGAAGAAGAATTCTCAAGGCCAATTCTCATCAGTCTGCTTCAGTAATTAGTACAAACGATGCTCTGAAGTTCTGTTTTGCTCCCAAATAGTCCATTTCACTGTGTTGAGCTTAATTTTAATTGAGAAAAATAGATGTTAAAAACACTGTAAATTTCCGTAACAAGGAGTGTGTGAAAAAGAGATCCTGAAGGCATTTCCAGGCATTGAGGAAAATTATTGCATAATTCCTTTAAAAACAAATTTGTAGCAAAAGTCACATGATACCCTCTTCACTTTCTTTTTCAATCCAAACCATGAATGAAAGAGATATTATGCTTTCAGAGTTGGGTTTCTTTTTAACTTTAGTGCAATTGTTATCATGGCAAATGGCAGTAGTGATCATCTGCAACTTAGTGTTTAATGTTGAGGCAATGGCTATAACTACTGGATCTTACTGGAATTGCTATGCCTTGCATTTTCTCAGATATAATCCATTGTTTTTTCCCGTTTAAACCTGGTTTTAGCGTGATTAATTGGAAAAGGTGAATGCACAGCAAAACTCTTTTGGTAATATCACTCCCACAGTAGGCTGGGAGGAATTTCAGAAAAGTTACAAGGTGAGCATCCCTTGAGCTGAATCCAAGAGTTTGATTTCTCCTGCTGCTGACATCTTCCCCTTTATCTGCATGTGGTTGGATTCCCCTGTGCAGGCTCTCCTGAAAGAAGGGCACCTTTAACACCTCTCTGCAGAACAGGCAGCTGCAGGATGTCCTTTAGCCTGCCACCCTCACCACTGAGTACTGAAAGCATTGGATAACTTCAGGCACCTCACTGACAGACATGCTCAGCATAGGCCACTCGCTGTCTTATTTGGCATTCAGCTGCATGGGAGCCCTGGAGACATGGAAGGAAGTTATTCCTGTGAGAATGAGGAAGGAAGATTTATTCCTCCAGCTGTATATGTGGAGGTGTGGGGGCATGACAGTGCCCCATATCACTGCAGCTTGTGGTGCATTCTACCCATGTGTGAAAAACAGGCAGGAGAGTGAGAGTGAGATAGTGTTGAGGGTCACACAACCTCCCATGGACACATCTGAAGATTTCCAGAAGCCGCACAGTGCTCACGTTGGTACGAGTGCACATCTGTGAGATATGGGCCACAGCATCAACAAAACATGTTTGCATGAGCCAGCCTGCACATCTGCTTGTTATCTTGGAGCCTTGGCTGACACAAGATAACCCCATGCCATTTCCCAGCTCAGAAGAATCCAGGAGGGGCTGCTGCTTACTCCTGAAGGTACAACTACAGGTGTCAGTAATCCTGATGTTAAGGCTTAATTCTGCTAAAGAGTAAGTTTGAGGGACTCTCAGTTTTACCTTAATTCTCTGACTGAATATTTGCAAGGAAACCAGATGTTTCTCCTCCTCTGGTTGTGATTTAATATTGTGCAATTAGTTGCCCAATACTGCATGTGTTGAAATGAAGTTGTTTCAATGGGAGAGTCTGTGTTTTAGGATGAGTCCTGATAACTGTCATCAGTCAAGTAGAGGAAATAGTGACTAGTCTCCCTTCCTTCAGGCTTAAGTGGCTGCTGGGCATTTTATCCTTTGTCAGGATGTGGAGAGGGGAGGATTATAGCACTTGAGATTCTTGTCAGGGGGCTGAGTAAATTCTGCGTGAGGAAGAGACACTGAACTGATGAAATTAGAACCTGTAGAAGAGAATGGCTGTGAAAGAGTGATGGGATCAACATGTTTCTTGTTAGAAAGGGCATCCTTCAAGCAAGATCCAAGTGTGGATGTCCTCCCATGGCTCGATGGGAACAGACATTAGCTTCAGTCATGACTAGCTTTTCTGCCTCTTACTGCATCCCCAAAACCCAGTATGTCTGGTTCATTCTGAACACAGTTTTTCTTCAGTGTTGTGTATTAAAATTTCTGTGCTTTCAAATCTGTGAAACCCTCTGGGATGAGGTGAGGTATAGGAGCACCTCCTGGTAATAAACCATCTCTGGATCTTTAAACCTTTATAAGAAAGTAGCATTTGTCATGGGAAAATGTGTAATTTAATTAGAAGTTACAGATAATGATGAACTTACTTGCTCTGGTTTGGAGCACCTAAGATGTATCTTAAATGGAGTACTGTTGAACTTCTTTCTCTTTTTTCTTAGAAACTTATAAAAAGATTTGTGACACATCGTCTCTTGCTTTTTATCCCATTTTGAATTATCCTGTTCTTAAAATATGTTAATTAGGATAACAGATCTAGGGTTTGATCTTAAGATTTGCCAGTATCTCTATTTCGTTATCTTCAATATGAGAGCTCTTCTTGCATCACAGATTTAGATCCTCTAATTGCATATTGACATATGGAAAGTAGATTTGTAAGTACTTTCTGCAGTCCTCAGATGATAGGAAAAAATCTCTACCTTCTGCCCATACAGACATAACTTAAAATATTTACTGAGCACTTAAAGCTAAAAGGCTAACGTGATGGAACTGGCCACTTTGTACAGCATGACAAGCCAGCAGCTGTGGCATGTCAGGAGGCAGAGGAGCGTGGCTTTCCTGTAGAGGGTCTCTCCAGCATCCCAGTGGAAGTTGGGAGTTCACTGCCACTGACTGTTTGTGGGTATCTGGCTGTGGGTACAGTTGAAGCCCCTCTGCCTACCCCCCTAGAAAGTGTGATATGTTTTCCCTCCTTTGTATAATGTCTCTGTATCTCAGCCCCACAGTGTCCTGGCAGTGCTCTGGGCACGTTCTGCTGCTCCTGTCTTCAACTTCTGCATCCATGTGCCCACAGCCTTCAGTGAAGGCTCCCCCAGCCCCCTCCCCGTGGCGAGCACTCGGTTCAGCTGTGTTCCCCAGCTCTGCTGAAGCAGGAGCAGTAGCACAAGCCATATGATTCTTGACAGCTTCACAGCTGTCTGCACCACGCTGCAGAGTAGCTGTGAAACTCACTGCTCCTGTTGTTTCACTCCGCTCTGCCTGCAGAAAGCTCCTGCTGGAAGTTGGGATGCCGGAGCTGCCTTGTAGGCTCCAGAAATACCAGCTTTACTCCTGTATGCCTTCTCAAATAATACCACTTGAAAAGTTAGTGTATTTTTTTTCTTAATTACTGTTTCATATTTCTCTTTTATAGACCTTAACATTATTGCATATTTGCTACGACTCCACTTTAAAGAACTTTATTTGTTTGTAATTATCCTCAGGTCTTTTAATGAGCAGTGATAGTCTGTCCTAACAGGATATATGAATAATTATTTATTCCACTGTGGATAATCTTGTGTTTGTAACTAGTGTAATTTATATACCATGGTGTTGCCTGTTTAAATCTCTTAAGTCTCCTCACAAGTCTCTCTAGTCTCAACCAACATAAATAGCTTTGCTTTCCCTGCTTAGGAACTCTGCCTGTGAGGCCAGATCAGGTTTCACTGGCAGTCCAGTGGTTACAGTCACTGACAGACAAATAATAGTGTATTTGTTGCTCTATCACACTGAAAGCTAGCTATAAAATAGACATATGTACTGTTCAGTGTAACTGTTCATTTTTCACTGCTCTCACACTACCTTTATCCATATTTTCTTTGGATTTTTTTGTCTTCAGGTTATCTTTTCCTAAAAATTTCTGGAATGTGTCAGACATTTGCCATCAGCTCCGGGGGTTGTGCTGGCTCATGCTGGTTGTGTGTTGAGGCAGATCAGTGAGGGATGTGCAGCCGAGGCCACGAGATGAGGACAAATGTTTCCTAACAGTACCATAGGAAGGTGTAATTTCAGTACCATGGAGGGGACTTACTTTATCTGCCCACCAACCTGTATGTGGAAGTGCAATCCTATCTATTAACCACTATTAACCAATAAAAGCTATTAACCAATAAAAGCTTTTGGCTTCATTCTGGGCTTCATTTTGGGCTCATGATACGCTTCTCCCTTCCTTAGAATCTGATTGTCTGGTATTACCAGTAGTAGTAGACCAGTTCAGATTTCTTTATTTTTCTTTCTTCCTATTGTTGCTCTATGGTGAGAGCAGAAGGAGCCATCCCAGAGTAGTACAATAAGCCAAATCTCAGTGGCTTTGCTGGATTCTCAGGGTTTGCTTTTCTGATCTGGAACTTTCCTTTTCCACTTCCACTTTTTTCTGTTGCTGCTCTTGTCTCTCCAGGCTGAAAAGCACAGGAGGCTTTATTTTTTCCACCCAGAATTTAGTAAATATTTTACAGCAGTTTAGCCTTCAGGTTTTCTCTTCCTCCCACTCCACTTCCCTCCTCTCACTCACACAGCACAGTGTGTCCCAAATCCAAATGTGCCACCTTGGAGATGCACTGAAATCTATTTAAATGGAATCCAGGCATAACCAAGTCTCTATCCAAGTGCCTGATTCCCTGAGGCATCTTTTTGGGGTCTTTGGGGCATAAATACGAAGAAAACAGAACTGCTCATTTAAGCATTAAAAAAAAGTGTTAAATGGCCTTCCTTTAATGCAAACTGCATTAGTTGCAGAAGTTCACATTTTAAGTTTGTGGGTATGTTTATTATAGAAATATTTTTCAGTAGCTTCCATATGATGTGACACAAGGAGTGCTGTCAGAGCTGTCATTTCAATCCTGTCACTATGTTGTGCATGTTAAAACATAATTGCAAATGGTACAGGGTATTGCAGCGGTCACAGTTCTGTAAATATAAAATTCCTCCAGTAAAACTTTTAGACGTAGTTTTGTTTTTAAATTTCGAAGTAAATGAGGATGGTTGGATTTGTGGATGTGGTGTGCTCTGGTACGTGTGACTGTAGCCATTGCTGTGGTTTTCTCATTATTCCATTATTCTCCATGTTAGTAAACCTTTTCGTGTATAGTATTTGCACGTTGTGTTACACATAAGCTGTATGTGCTTCCAGAAAGGTGTATGTGTTGTAATCTTCTGTGTGTTTGGTAACATTTTGATGCCTTTTAGCAAGCATGTGTCTAGACACACAGAATTTTGGAAATTCTAATCATTTGAATATAAAATGGACTTTTTTTTCATTTGTTTCGTTAATCAGGCAGTTTTGTGAGCAGAAAAAAAGTTCTTTCAATGTAACTGTTAATTAGCTGGAAATAATGTTTCTGAATGCTGAATTCTGATACCTGACAGCACGTGGGAGCTTTTATTGTCTTGTTATAAAGGGTTAAATTAGCATGAAATTTGCTCTTTGAAGGGGTATCCTTTGCTGGTGTTCCCCCCAATAAACAAGTAATGATCTTCCCTTTTACAGCGAACAACTCTGCGCCTTTTGTTACTGTGGAGAACGGAGCTCATTAGGACAAGGAGACTTAAAACAATTCGGTCCCACTCCTGGGTATGTTATCCCATGGAAAAACCAGCCTTTAAATAAGAGTGAAGCCAGCGACAGCACCGATGGAGCTTGTGAGAGAACTCCAAGGCAAAACTCAGTGCCACGCAAGCAGAGAGGCCAGAAGAAGTAAGTCTGTCCTACAGTAAGGACGTAGATTTTTTTATTTTGCACAAAATTCAGGAAGGCTCTTTACTGGTTGAGTACTACAGTAGACAACTAACTTGTATTTGTGTAAATGTAGGTTTTTAATATTAATAAATGTTTGTAAGGAAAATCAACACATGGAAAATCCTAACTAAAAAGAGAACCCCAGAGCAACCAACATGTGAGTGATACAGCAGTGGCTGTCTCTTCTGCTTTTTAAAGATGGGCTTGTTTCTTCCCCAAGTGAGAATCTTCACTCTGGAAGAATGCAGAAAAGAGAATAGCTACTGTAAAGCACAGATCTACTTGTGATGCTGAAGTAAAAGTGCACATGAAGGGTGGGGCGGGATGGACTTCGGACACTTCATGTGTTGTGTAGCCTGGAATAATGGGCAGCTCTGCCCACCTGGTTAGAGCCTCTCCTCTTGCCCTCCAGTGCTGACTCTCAGCCCTGGTGCCAGTGCTGCTAAAGGCACACAGCAGTTCCTGCCCTGCAGGAGTGGGCTTCTCTGGCAGCTGTCCTAGACAGGGGGGTTTGATCATGGTCCCCGGGCCTCTCAGTGACTGTGAGAGATGGCAGAGGTATACCTGGCCCCGCAGTGGAGGTTGCTTAGTACATGGTGTGTCTGGCGGGGGCACTGGGATGGCACTGGTCAGAGCCACGGCTTTATGGGCACGGTGGTCCTGTCACTGGGGACTTGTGTTGGCTTGAGTTCATTCACGATTGATGGTGACTATGGGATCACTCAGTGCTGTTTGCATGACAGAGGGGCTGCAACCCTAGAGAAACATGAAGGGAGCCAGTGGTGAAGCAGGGCTGCAGGCCATGGCTATGGGATGGGTCATGCAGGGTTGAGGGCAGTGAGGAGCTGTGGGTGGTGTGGGGTTGAGGGTGGGGAGGAGTTGAGGGTGATGCGGGGGTTGAGGGCGGGGCGGTGCTGTGGGTGATGCGGGGGTGAGGGCGGTGAGGAGCGGTGGGTGATGGGGGGTTGAGGGGGGGGAGGAGCTGTGGGTGAGGCGGGGTTGAGGGCGGTGAGGAGCGGTGGGTGATGGGGGGTTGAGGGGGGGGAGGAGCTGTGGGTGAGGCGGGGTTGAGGGCGGTGAGGAGCGGTGGGTGATGGGGGGTTGAGGGGGGGGAGGAGCTGTGGGTGAGGCGGGGTTGAGGGCGGTGAGGAGCGGTGGGTGATGGGGGGTTGAGGGGGGGGAGGAGCTGTGGGTGATGTGGGGTTGAGCGTACTGTGGTGATGTGGAGCCACAGGCAGTGCGGGGTTGAGGGTGGTGCAGGGCCAAGGGTGGTATGGGTGATGTGGGCTGATGATGTGTGGTTGAGGGCAGTGTGGGGCAGAGGGTGAGGCAGTGATGTGGGATGGTGATGCAGAGCTGCGGGCGGGGCGATGATGAGGGGTTGAGGGTAGGATGGTGATCCGGGACCGTGGGCAGTGCGGGATGGTGGTGATGTGGGGCAGGGATGCGGGGCTGAGGGCGGAGTAATGATGCAGGGCTGTGATCTGGGGCGGTGGTGATACGGGGCAGGGATGAGGGTAGGATGGTGCTGGGCTGTGATCCGGGGCAGTGGTGATGTGGGGCAGGGATGTGGGGCTGAGGGCGGGGTGATGATGTGGGGCTGTGATGTAGGGCAGGGATGTGGGGCTG
>WAAE01002827.1:179970-198596 GCA_013400495.1 Nicator chloris
GTGATGTGGGGCAGGGATGCGGGGCTGAGGGCGGGGTGATGATGTGGGGCTGTGATGTGGGGCAGGGATGCGGGGCTGAGGGCGGGGTGATGATGTGGGGCTGTGGTGTGGGGCGGGGTGATGATATGGGGCAGGGATGCGGGGCTGAGGGCGGGGTGATGATGCAGAGCCGCGGGCGGTGCACAGACCGGGCATTGGGGGGTTGGCTCTCAGCTGGGGACGGAAACAGTGAGGGAGGCGGCTGCCGGCTCTGCCAAACTCCCCGAGTCAGACCTGTGCTGCTGCTGCTGCAGAAGCTGCTCAGAGTGTTCCGCTCTCGCTGAGGTTGCTTGGGTGCACGTTGTACATTTCTGTCATGATGTTGGTGTGAGAAAAGTTCACGTTGTGTAATGCTGGTATAGAAAAGTGGCTTTTTGTAAAGCTAATAAAAGTAACATCCTCGTTTCAGGCTCTGTTCTCTAGGTATATGAAATAGTATTTTCAGAGAAGTCTGTGGAAAATGTTTCTGTGCAGGGCAAGATTGCAGAGTAAATTGAGAAGTTCTGTAAATGGATTGGTTTGATAGTGTGAGAAAGCTTTTTTAATACAGAAAAATGCATTGTCAGTTGGGATTTAGTTTTTCGTAAAGATCCTTTAAGCTTCGGTGTTGTGAGTAGCAGTTTGGTGTTAGAGGAGGCTCCACTGTCATGGGGATGAAGCACTGGCACAGGCTGCCCTGAGTAGTTGTGGATGCTCCATCCCTGGAAGTGTTCAAGGCCAGGTTGGACAGGGCTTAGAGCAACCTGGGATAGTGGAAAGTGTCCCTGCCCATGGTAGGAGAGTTGGAACGAGATCCTTTCCAACCCAAACCATTCTGTAATTGCAGTGGACATGAATGGTGTTCAGGAACCAGTTTTGTCAAACAGAACATAGTGCTTTGTTAGGGAGGTTTTAAATGTTGCTAGTGTCAGAATTAATAGATTTTGGGGTAGATTTTTTTTTAATTATGCAGGTCATAAAGATACCATATAATAATAGAAAACTTCTAAGATTTCTTGGGTGGTACAAGAGAGATGTTACTCTTTTCCCCATAAGCTAAGGGTTTTTTAAATGTATTTATGAAGTAAAGCATGGTTTTCAGGAAAGCAAGAGTTATCAAAGGTTAAAATTCCAGTGGTTACTGTATCTATTGACAAGTACATACAATTGGGTTATTAATAGCAGAGAGTAATCAGGTTCAAAGAACCTTAGTGGAAAATGCAGCACCACCTTTCCTACCAATTGTTGAGGCATCAATGATCAGGTCTCTTATCAGTAGACACACCCTTAGATGTCCAAGATATTCTATAGCCTGCAGGAAATAAAGGCAAAGTTGTTGCTTCTGTTTTATTTAAATGCAATAATCTGAGTTTTGTGAATTGTTTTCTGTTGAGATTAGAATTTGGGGAACAAATTAATAAGGTTATAAACTAGTGCAATATGGTAGTCTTTATATCACTGCATTTTAAATCTAGCCCCCTCCTTTCCTCCAGCTCACCCCCACCTTTTTTTCTTTTAATGTCTGATGGCCTTGTATAAAGATGTTTGTTTCCAAACAGATTTTGAAATCCTGGTCTTTTTTCTACCTTCCCCCCATAGCTGTAATATTTTCTATAGGCACCTCACCTCTGAATGTTGTTGCCTCGTTCTCAATTCCAAGGGTTGGGCAAGTTTTATTATCAAACAGCATGAAACTTAAAGAAGCATGTGTGTCCTGAAGAACTGGAAGAGAGCAGGCTTGTTTACTGAACAGGAGCTTTAACTGGAATCTGCAATTGGGGAAAGCGTTGGGATAAAATATAAGGATGACTTTTGTTCATGTTGATTTATATTTTATCATATTAGGAAAAACCTTTACTCACAGCGAGTTTTGGATCATTTGTGAGTATCTGGCTAATTGAACAAAGAATGTGGTCCCTTCTAAGTTGGTTTTTCTGCTTCCTGATACAGATCTCGATCGAGTATAGCATCATGTACAAGTGTAAGCACCCAAACTGCTTCTGACGATCAGGTTGTCAAATTCTGGGATGAACTCAGTTTAGTTGGCTTACCAGATGACATTGATGTTCAAGCCTTATTTGAGCCAACAGGTAAGATCCGTTGTTATCCTCCTTTTTCTCCCTGTCCAGCAGCAGTGCAGTAGCCACAGTGACAGGAGTGAAGTTTTGCAGCTGTTGGTTTTTTGTGCTGTGGTGTTTGTCAAGTCTTTGATGGTGTTTTGGTGGCTTTTGCCCATGTTGTGTTTTTGTGGTCTTCTCTCCAGAGAAGAAAACCCTCAGCTTTGTGTGGGGAAATATTTGTAATCTGCTGCTGAACTGGTGTTCAGGTAGTAATACCTTCAGTAATATGATTCTGTTTTGGGGAGAGAAGGGAAAAGTAATGAGGCACAACTCAATAGAATTCTCTTAATCCTATGACATTACCTGATTTCCTGCTGCAAATGTTATTGGAAACAATGGAATAGAAGATTTAAAAGAGCAGTGTCATTAGAGCAGAAGAGGCATAATGCATATGCATGTTTCCAGAATCTGCAGGTTTTCTGTCAGAAAAACGTCTGGTTTGTCATGTTCTCTTTCATTTCAGTTGAGCTTTTCTATTGTTTAAGTTATTAATTACTTTTTCAGAAGGCATCTGTGTCCAAATGCTTTGATGCCAGTAGTCCATTCACATATTTTGCTCCAAAAAATGGAAAGACATTTACGTAAGAATAAAAATGTGACTCTTTAATGAGTGTGGAAACTTACTTCAAGGTCTAATTAAAAGAAAAAAAATAAAATCCAAGGGTTTTGTTTAAATAGTTTTGCCACAGTGTAGATGGGTGGGCGTAGATTTATCAATCTACATTTTTAAAGTTGCTATTATTTGTAAATGACTCTTTCCAAATCCATATAGAGATTTTTGGGATTTTTTTTCTGTAGCTTGAGTTATTAAGTTGGCTGATACCTAATTTCAACAGCTAGTATAAACCATCATTTCTAATTCTTGTCTAAAGCAGGCAGAGTGTTCCTTTGGAAGTATGCTTCATTTGCATTGTTTTTCACAGAATTGAATTAAAAACTTTTTGTAACAGTTACCTCTTGAATTCTACAAATTCTGATTTTTTTTTTGTTAGGTAGATGTATCTCTATACTGTGTTTGTTTTATTGACACCATTTTCTCAGTCATTTATAGGAGTTTCTGTTCATGCTATATTTTGAGCTTTTAAACACATTGTGTAGACTCCTAAAGCATCATACAAGCATATTCTACATGAACATACAGATATCCAGTCCTTGGGAATCATAAATTAAGAGTACAAACCTAGGGAAATGTTTTCTACAGTGAAATATAAAGTCGAATGGAACTCTCTGTGTATGTCACTCAAGCACTGAATGTAGAATCAAAATCAGAGAATGCTGTGCACCCCAGTGCTATGATTACATGATCAGGCATTTGAAAATTATTAACAGATAAAAAAAGGTGTGTTGTATATAAAAGAAAACTGCAGTGTTTTAGTGTCTGATAATAACTGCAATACATTCAGTGTATGAAAATATGGGTTTTCAATGTTGCAACAAAAAACGAAAGAGGGAGAAGACTTCTCTGTTTTTTTCTGGCATGTATTTACTGCCAGAACTGAGTTCCACACTTGGAGGAAGAGCTTGACAGAGCTGTCCAACCCTGGCCCTTTGTCTCTCTGCACACACCAGGTCACTGCTGGGCTCATCACCGCTGTGCGGAGTGGTCTGTGGGAGTCTGCCAGACTGAAGAGCAGGTATCGCTGAACGTGGACAAAGCTGTTGTCTCAGGGAGCACAGAAGTGAGTAAAAACACCTGAATGCTCAAGTCTGTCAGAAAACAGGGTGGGTAGGGTTGATAAAAAGATAAGTGCAATGCAAAGTGCGACTAAAAACATCCACGTGTTGATCTCTGAGCTCCCATTTATAATAAGGTTTCCTTGGGCAGATCCTCGTGCTAAAAATTTCTGTTGCAATTTATTAAAAAGTTTTATGGAGTTGCATGGAGTAGATCATTAATTAGTTTTGAGGTAACTAGAATGTAGGAAGAACTAGACTGACCAAAACAAATTGGAGACAAAAGAAAAGTTGAGTTCAATTAGCAAATACTCTGATAAGTAGAGGAAATATTTATTGTACCAGTTTATATCCTTAAATTATATGACTCAAATATAGTAAAAAGGTTTCTTAATTACTTTCATGCCGGTATCCAAAAGCAGATGAGTGTAAGAAAGCCAGTGTTTGCCATGAAATTTACGTTGATACTCTAAATACTCATAGAAATACGCAGATAAATATTTTATCTTTTAATTGATGTGGTCATGTCTTTGGAAAAGTAAGTACCTTTGAAAAGGTTGAACTTGTTTTCTTGTCATATTTTGGTACCATTTTGAAATGTTAGAGATGTATTTCACATTGGTTTTGCCACATGTAGCTATATTTTTTGGTCATATTTAATAATGCCCAATAGGGTTTTTTTATGATTTATTATTTTTTATATTAAATCAGCCATGCTGTCAACAAATCTTTGTAATTTTTGATGGTTTTCCCATGGTTATGCTTAGGCCTTTTTCACTTGAGTCTTCTTGCTTTTCATGCATTATAATAGAACAAAAAAATTGGCATAAGATACCAGTAGATGTTGTTCATCATTTGGACTAAAAAGATGTAACATCAGTCTTTCAATACAAGCCATAGAGTGCAGCTTTCTTTGCAACTTCTTCTATTCATATCAAGTAAATGCTTCGTTTTGAGTAATTTATTTCTGTGTTACTGCTTTTAAAATAAGACTATTCAAAATGAGTGAACCTGACAGTATTAAGTTCAAGATAAGCTTGAAAATGTTAAAACATTTGTGTGTATATGTATGTAGGTATAAAAAAGGACAGTAAGAATTTAGAGAGTATTTAAAATTGAATACTTTTTTTTTAATCTCGCTGCTGAAAAGTTTTTGCCCCCTTGTTTTTGGCTTGCAGTCTTTTTGTGATCAGCTCATTCCTGTCTATAGTAATTTCTTCTAACAGAAATCCTGGTTGAGCTGTTCAAGTTTGTGTTTTGCTGCAGTGAATTTCATCCTGTTTTCGTTATTTCAGTTTCATTTCTTTCAGTCCAGTGTCTTGCTCCTCCCCTGTGCTCAGGGTGATGGTGCCTCACCTTTATGTCATCAGTACCTTTTAAAGTTTTGCGTAGATGTTTACAATGGAATTACTTAAAGACAATGTTTTTGAAGAATGAACATCTCTGGTGTTGCACTTTCTGTTTGAGCCCCATCTTGTCATGTGCTGCACTGAATCTTTTCAAATTCTGCAAGCAATGTTTGGATCCCCCTGTTGCGCGTGTCTCATGGCAATGCAGAGGGAGGAGAGCAGATTGAATCGAGTGCCAGTCTCTGTATTTTCTGTTCAGTCTTCACTGAAGCCTTTGAGAAACTTTGCATAGTCCAGCAGTCTGCCAGTGAAGAATGACACTGATTTGGTTATTCTCTGTTATCCTTCTTCTGATATCCCCAGGGAGAGCTGAGTAAAGGCACAACTGTGATTCTAGAAGAATAGCTAGATGGAACTGGACTTCTTTATCCCACTGTCACACCAGGGATCTGTTTGCTTTTTATTTTATTTTATTTTTTCGAAAAATAAGGACCAAACTCTTCTGTAGTTCTCTGTTCCTGACTACAGAGAATTGTAGTGATTGCTCAAGGAGTTCGTGTGGAACTGGCTTGGAGCCCAAGTAATCCTATGGTTGCTTGTGTCCAGGCTGTAGTGCTTGGTAATAATTTTTCCACTACTTTTTAACTTGTTACTAAGTTTAAGAAGGAAGAAAAAAGTGTAAGGTCCTGATTGTCCTAATTGTGTCCTGATTGTGTGGTAGTGGAAAAGCTCATCTTCCTGTGAGTTATTTTTAAAAAGTTTAGAATGAAAGGTAAATTAATTAATTTAAAGTGTGTGTTTGCAGCACCTTGTACTTCTTTTCATTTGGGCTTCTTTCTAATGGGATGTTCCTGCATTTTAAAGGAGAAGTTGTGTTCAGATGTTCTGAAATCTGTTGGCATGCAAATGCAACTATGTGCTCAGGGCATACAGAAACATAGTTTAAATAAAACCAAGCTGTATGCTGTTTCCTCTGCTTGCCGTCAAATTCACTTTGGGTTTGTTGTTGTTTGCATGGTGGGGGATTTCTGTCCTCTTGGAAGTCTTTTTGGCATGAGGAACTGGTTTGTGATGTGGTCTGCAGCACTGACATCTTTTCTTTACTGGGAAAATACATTTCTTTTCTTTCTGTTCATGTAAAAATGCGTATTTGAAGTGTAACCAACTTTTGATAATATAGTCCATTGGTTTAGGTCTTTTTGGAGAGCATTTCGGGCCTATTCTTACCTTGAGGGACTCCTTAATTTGTAAGCTACATTCATGTTTCTCATTAGTTAGGCTGCCTATTGTTTGCAAGTCTGCTTTAACTGGATGTGACAGTGTTTCTTGTTACTCTGTTTACCAGTTGAGATGTCCATTTGGCTTCACTGAACTTGTGATTGCATTAGTAAAGCTTGTGTGGACATACTTCACTGACCTGTTCCAAAATACATATTTTTATCCATTTTGGTTTTCTTCTGGGCCCTTGTTCACTGAAGGTTTAAAACACAGCACTACAGAGATCTCAAAATATGTGAATGTCTCACAAAATACCCTGCTTAGCGTGTCTTTCTTCTTCAGTTCTTTTGATTTGCTCACTGTGAAGGCCTGGCAAAGGCACCTGACCAGCTTGTTTCATGTATTTGTGTCTAGACAGAGGTGGGTTCTTTGTCTTTCTTTCCAAGTCTGGGGTTTACCATTCTTTACTGTTCATGAGTGCACAAACCTGCATCTGTGAGGTATTTGAAATCCTGTGTATCGCGTTGGTTTGTGACAAGGGACAAAGAAAAGCTGCAATATACAGTCAGATCTGTGGTGGAGGTGCCTCAGTTCATCTCATTGCTTCTCTTGCTTATCTCAGCAAGGGAGAGGCATGGGTTTGCTCAGCACTGCTTTTTCAGTTTAGGAGGTCGTAAGGAAGAACTGGTGATCTTGGTGACAAAACTAGTGCCAGAGCTTTTCTCGTTGTGACTCCTAAGAATTCACCTCGTTATCCTGGCGCTTGTGTAAGGTAGAGCTTCAACACCCCAACGTGGCAGCGCCTTCCCCCACTACTCCAGTAGCATTTCATGGGGTTTGGGAGTAATTTTGTTTCAGGGTTTGAAAGAAAACAGCTCTTCAAAATATAAACAAGGGAAACAAAATTCCAGTGGTTTGTTTGATCCAAAATTTAACTCCATTTTCTTATCATTCATAAGTGTTTTGCTCAGTATATAAGATTCACCATAATAAAGAAGCTGTCGTGTTGTCAGCTTCAGGAAGACAGACTTTTATTGTTGTTCCTACAGATACTTAATGTAAGATGCAAAACCAATGTGAATTGTAGACGTAATAAGATTAATCAAGCAAAAGAATCTGATTGAACAGAAATTAGAGGTTTTTTCCCTGGAAAAAATAGAATAGATAGGGACAAGTGGAGTTTACAGCTTCTTCTTGTATTTTTGATTTCAGTCTTACACTTTTGTAACTCTCCTGCTTTTTGATATTTGGAAATGTGAACTTACATTATCATGTAAAATGTAGAGGCCTTTAAGGCTGGCATTTGTTCAGCTTTTAACAAGACTGGTTCTTGAACTAGTGGGTCCTGAAATATTTTCAGGTATTTTTAAATAGTACTTTATACTTTTGATGTTTATTTTGCATGTATTGAGTAGGTTGCTGTTTGTTTGTCTGCAGTCAGCTGAGGAAAAACAAAGTTTGGCAATGACCTACCTTACATTGTCTAGCCATAGCTACTGCGTATGCTTCAGAGTCCCAAATAAGGTGGACTGCTTTTTGTCCCCCAGTATGTACATAGCTCAATTCAGAAAGTGAGTTTAAGGAAGTAGATAATGTGTTTAAGCTACTTTTGAACAAACTAGGCACAAGAAAGGAATGCAAGGGTAACTTTCCCAGCTAGCTTTCTCTTCTGATAAGATGTAGGAAGCAGTTTCCAGGTTTGGGAGAGTTTGTCAAGGACACAAAAGTCGAAGAAAACAGTGTTGGTGGAAATCAAGGAGGAGGTTCCTATCTGCTTGAAGACTGAATAGGAGAAACATGATAGTAATTAAAAGTCTGTTTTAAATGCTTTACTCAACGCTTGATTCTACCATGATGCCTACCAAGCTAGATGAGAAAGAAATAAGGTGAGGGTGAAGATGGGGAACACTTTTATACATCATCTAAAACTGTCCATATTTTGAATGTATCTTCATCCCTTAATCTCAATGCACTTCTTATCTTGAAAATTGTCCTTTTTTTTTTGTGGTGTGTATGTTTTATTTGTGCTGCTCCAAGTTGAAAACCAGTTTGGCTAAAATGATACTTCCTTTTGTTGTTCCTTGTATGTAAAAATGAGCGGCAACATCCTAATGTACTGTTAACTTCATACACTGAGGAGGACTGTGCCCATTTAGCTGCAGCCATTTTTTGTTTGGTTTTACTTTTTGTTGAGAAAAACTGTGTGAGAAATGGCTTAGATGACAGAATCCCGAATCTAGGGATGGTGTTGGCTTCGTCTGTGTCACAACCAAGCTGAACAGAGCATGGAGTGATGTGGGGTTTTTCTACATAGAGTACAGAATCCTTTAAAAGCTCCCTTCTTCCTTTTTCGTTATTGGAAGAACTACTAATTCTTAAATCCAGAGAAAAATGCATGAAGAGAATGTAATCTATCATCATTTATACCATTTCTAGACAGCGTCCTCTGCATTTGCTCATTTTTCAAGGACAAGCTTTGTAACATGGAACTGGATGAGCAGCTCTGGTATTCAGAAGTTCCTTTCTCAACCCTTGAGTTTTTTATGGTGCTTTTGCACACAACAGTCACTTGGCTTCTCCTCATCTCCCTTCACTACAGCTTGGGAGGGACTACCTGGCTGCTCTTGGGAGTGGCTTCTGATTTTATCTTATCAAGTTTTTTTTTCCTGTAGTTGCTTTTGTCCTGCAACTGAGGAAGTACTGCAGGAAGTTTTCTTCCAAAATAACATCTACTTTTTTTTTTTTTTATGGGTTGCTGTCTCTTAGAGAACTCCAGCACAGAAAGTGCTGGAGAAAGAAAGACTGGAGAAATAGTGACATACGTGTCACCAAGAGGACACTTGCATGTGCTTTTGGTCAGTTCGGTAGTTTCATTCAGTTCCTGGCATGTTTTAGACATACTGTAACAGTTAAGCAGTGGGGGCCATGGGCTATTCAAGTTTTTCATGAATTTCCCTGTTGTTATTTGGAGTTTCTCTAGAGATCTGTAGCCATTTCCCTGCTGATGGGGATAAGCATTGTTTTTAAAGGACCTTACTGACTGAGGGTACAACTTTAGGCGTAGTTAACACTGTAAATTATCTTCCATGATTTACTCTGTTTCAAAATGGTTTGGATTTTGGTCACTTAAAACCAGATCTTTGTTGTCTTGAAGAATGTGAATTGTTCTTAGAGCTTGCAAATGACATCAGAAAGCCTATGTCAATTGTTTTACAGCTGTGTTTCCCAAGTTCTGGAAAGCAGCTGTGGTATCTTAAAATTATCACAGTTGGCTCTAATGTACACATGTAATTCTTCTGGAACACCTTTGTACACCATAAATGATGTCATTACAGCTTTGTTAAATCTGTTCAGGTTACAGAGCTGCCATGGGACCTCTGTGTGTTCAGATTTTTTGCAGGTCCAGCAGTTTGAGAACAGATATTTGGTGCTTAGTGAGGTCTACCGCTTAATTCTCGTTAGCATTGTCAAGTGAACAATGATTAAAGTATTCTTTCATTTGAACCAAAATAAGCTTTACCATATCAAGAGCATTGCTCATTTGAAGTCACAGAATCACAGAATGTTTTGGGTTGAAAGGGACCTGAAAGATCATTCAGTTCCCACTCCCCTGGCACAGGCAGGGGCACCTTCCAGCCAGGTTGCTCAAAGCTCCGTGTAGTGGGAATACAAGGGGGAATGGCTTCAAACAGAAAGAGTAGGTTTAGACTGGATTTGGAGTGGAAGCAGTTCTTTCCTGTGAGGAGGGTGGAGGATTGGAGCAGGTTGCCCAGAGAAGTTGTGGCTGCCCCATCCCTGGAGGGGTTTGAGACTGGGTTGGATGGAGCTTTGGGCAGCCTGGTCTGGTGGACGGTGTCCCTGCACATGGCAGGGGGTTGGAACTGGATGATCTTTAATGTCCCTTCTAACCCAAACCATTCTTTGACTCTGTGATTCTGTTTTTTCTTCTGCAGTGAAACATAGAACAGAAAAACGTAAATTACAGTTCTGACAGAAGAGTTTTGTTACCTATCAAAACACAGGACCTTTGAAGCTACACACTTAAGGCCTCAGCTTTCAAAACAGTTTCCATTTCTCCAGTTGTATGGTAGACCACATTTTCAGAACAAAATAAAATACGTTTTTCTAAATCCCTGCTGGTATTTAAGACAATGAAGTAAATGTGAATTAAGAGCTTTGAGATTCTCCTTGTGCATTTTTGTAATTATTTTGGCATCTAAATTATGGATACCTTGGGATATAATTAGACTCTCTACTTGAATGTGCATCTTCAGTGGTGCGTGTAAAAGTTTGTAAGGATTACTATAAACTAGACTGGTCTGTCTGAATAGTTATGATCATAACGTGAGAGGCAGTAACACATGGGAAATATGTAGCCAAAGTAAAGGCTAAGCACTTCTGATGATTGAAGGGGTCTGGAAATGGCTTTAATTTTGAATTTTCTACTTATTGAGAAAAAACCCTTCATTTATTTTTCTAATCTTCCTTGACTTAATTGTCCAGCTCTGAATACTTTGTTGCTTCGGTAGGTCAGGGTACATGGCTGAGGGAGAGCTAGTTAGTTAGGTTAATTGTTGCAATGTAATTGAGGTTTATTGAGTGCAGAGCTGGTGTGTTTTTACTTTCCCCACCATTTGGCAGATGGATTGACACTTCAGATCTGTGCTATGTGGTGTGAGATACTCTGTTATCATTAAGTAACTTTCCAAGTCAGCCAGCCAGTGAAAAAAATAAAGGCTTACACAGCTACAGTGTTAAACTTGCTTGTTCAATATTTAATTAAACATTTCTTCCTAAAATAATCTGAGGAATTTTAGGCTTTTCCCCTAGCAAAAATTTCATTTAAAACAAATACAGAATTTTTAAGTAGTTTTCCCATAATTAAACACTTTTATTATTAACATTCTAGTAAAGCCAGTACCATGCTTCAGCCTGTTAAGGTCTTTGGAATTTTTACAAGTGGAAAAGTTTATTAGGAACACAAAGAAATACTTATTTCAAGACTATATGACACGTCCAATTTAGCACTTCTTAAAATTAGCATCTCAAGAAACAAAAGATGTTCCTTTCTTTAGAGACACTGATCTGTTTATGTGCTCATGTACAGTAGAGTATCAATATACCAAATATCAGCAGAATGTTTGATTTAGAGCTTTTTCTGGGTATTTGTTCATGGAGTTTGGCTCTTATCAAGTGCAGATACTTAAATGTCACTTTCCAGTCTCTGTAGTAGTTCCTTGTTTGATAACCTGTTATCAGTGTGATTCTGACCTATTGCCTGGAAGAAGGAGCACATGGTCATGTGAAACTTACTTAGCTATCATTATTTTTTTATATTGTCTTCATCATGTTTATTGTATTTAGAAGAGGAAGGCAGGCTTTCATTTGTGAATCACTCTTAGGAGAAGAATTTGCCTTCTCAGATGAAACAAAACAAAAGATGCACATTTTTAAACAATTTTTTTTTTGAGATTTTTCTTTTGATGTGCTTTGTCATGAACCTTCTGTGAAATAACATCTGTGTTTGTATCCCTACCTATTTGTTTCCAAGTGTATTAAAAAAAAATACTGTGAATTTGTGTGCAGATCAAGTGGTACTGTCAGTGCACATTGGAACTCACTGCTTAGAGTAAAACTATGTCTTGACCTCATTTGGGAACCAAGAACCAAGCAGAACCAAGTTCTAGAGCTTATCCTCACCAGGGGCAATGACCAGTGCATGGATTCTAATATATACGTTTTAGGTTTCACAATGAGACAGAACTTTTCATAAACTGTCTCTTCTTTCCAGTGCACAAATATAAGTTCTTTTACTTCCATTGCTCTGTGTCCCCTACAGTTTTGCATATCTGAACAGGAGCGTGGTGTCATTTCTGGCAGATGAATCTACCTAAATGATCTTTCCCATTACAACTGCATTTGTGGAATACAGCAGCAAACGAGAGAGGAAAATACTTGGGTTACTTAGGTAGCACTAAGTGTTTTTCCTTAAGATGGTTCGTGTGGCTTCATCTGAAGGGGGAAGTGTTTGCCTTTTCAGCCTGATCCATTGTTTTTCTCTCCCAGAGCAGTGGTGCTCTTGGTTCCTGCTCTGGAGCCAGGAGGAGTTTCCAGGGAGCTCTCCCTGGGAGCGCTCTGACACTCAAATAGGAAAGCAGAGTCAGCCTTAGAGTTTTCAGTGTGGTTTTTTTTTCAAGCTGAATACTTTGAAAAATGCACCTTTCTTGAACTCCCGATGTAGGATAGGTGGATATCAGAATTGCGAGAGAGATTGTGGCTACAGAAGTGTTTCTGAGAGGGTTTTGATGCTGAATAGGTGATAGGCACTGAGGGCAGGCTGAGGTGTAAGAACCAGACAAAATGGACTGGGGGCACAGAAAGAGACTGAGAAACAGCAACAGCCCAGGAATGAAAGCTGAAGAGCCTTGCTGAGAAACATGAAAGGGCCTGTGTTCCTGGAGGAATTTCCAGTGCAGGTTTCCTTTATTCGCTAACATTCACTGAAATAATTTACTGAAGGCTCTGAAGCGAAATTGTTCAGTGTGTGTTCCAAACTGCTGAAGTGTGTTTCACAAAGACCTTTTCTTCCTTTCGCATGACTTGAGTAGAAAACACTTTTTTTTGTAATACGTCAAAAGAAATCCTTTTTTTTTTTTCCTCCCCCCACTTCCCGTGGTGTATCTCATAAATGTTACTCTGAGCATTAAGGCAATGACATAGTAGCTCACTAACATTCTATTGCAAGATTTTATAATCTGGGATTTTATAATCTGGTTATGTGTTAAAACCAGAGAGAAGCTGATCTCTGAAGAGTGAAGAAAACTCACTGAAGGAAAATCACACGGTCTCTCCAATCAGCAGTGTACCTTCTTCCTTGGGAATGTGTCAGTTTGCTGGTGGGACTGATCCATTTTGGGGCTTTGCTGTAGAAAATGAGAATGCAGATTCTTGGGCTCTCCCTTTCTCCTGTCTTTCTGTGCTCAGCAACAATGGCATAGTCCTTCAATGTCTACAAAAGAGATAAAATGTCAGTGGAATTCCCCCAAACTCTGAATGTGGAGCAAGGAAATAAAATCTTATTTTAAAATGTATGAAAATATCAACAAATTTATTTAAATTATTATGCCATTAATATTTTCAGCAAATAAGAAAACTGAAGCTCTTTATATATTTAAAAAGTCAGGAAACCATACCCATCTCTTAACCAGCATGACAGCAATAAGTTTATAAAAATTTACACAAGGAAGTGTGGCAGTAATCTCACTTTTGTAGGTGTTTTAATGCAACCCTCTTTTTCCAACCTCATTACCACCTCACTCATGGTTGCTTCTGATTAAAATATTTTGTATTCAGTCTTTTCCATAGCTAATCTGGGGTTTTTTATTGTTGGTGCTCAAGGATCTAATTTTGCCTTTTGTTTGATGGTTATATTTATGAAAAAAGACTACTCAATCTTTTGGAGTTAATATTGGTTAGTTTCAGTCAAGGACAGGTCCTCATTATGCTTTAGCATTATAGATATAAAAAGGCCTCTTCAGCAGCTTTCTCCTTAATATATAGCACAGGAATAAAAGGAAAAAATACCTCAGTGGGGCTAGTAGGTGTATTTGCTCAGCTGTAGCATTGTTTGCTTAGTGTTACACAACTGACTCTAATCTAGGTTTCACAGCAGTTTCCCTTTTATATAGTATTTTATTTAAGCATGTCTGTTAAATTTATCATGAATGTGAGTCACATGGGGTTTTTTTCTGAATGAGAGCTTTACATTCCAGACTCTCCAATGAAATTAGAATTATAAAGGGATTCTGATTTTTCCGGTCAAAAGAGTCTGAGGTTTTTTCCTGATTAATATAAATTACATTGTACTTTTTCATTTGGGGTTTTCACCCATCCTCAAAAAAATCTTACAAACATGCTTTAAAACTCAGGAGTACTCATCTTAGTCTGTTGGCATCAGTTTGCTTTTAAGCAGTAGCCTAAAAACTGCTTCTGAGATTGGTGTACTCAGCAGCTCGCAAAATCAAACCATTAGCAAAAAATAGTTTTGAACTCCCTGAAGATTTTGTTATTGACTTCCATTAGTGTAAGTTCTGTCCCAGAGTTGCAGATTGAGCATAAATATTGCAGACATCAGTATGAAGTAGTGCCATTAATGCAGGTGTCGTTGAGTGGGGTTTTTTAATAACATGGAGCAAATCAGGCATGAGAGAGGCATCTTAGGAATCTTCACCAATGTGGAGCAACTGCATCACCTCAGTGGGAAATACAGACATTACTTGCATTAAAGCTATTTTTCCTAATAGGCTACTGTTGATAGTCATTTATTTATGTATTCATACACATATTTATTAAAGAATTAATATTGTTTCTTTCATGTATATAGTTGTCCTCCCCATTTTGCAGATCTGACCTGGGAATAAAAAGTGGGCAGACAATAGTAGGTCTGCTGCCAGTAATGAATGTGTAGGTGTTCCATGAGTCATAGTCATGATTAATTATAAGAATCCTATTAAATAATATTAATTGAAGAACTGATGAAGTGGCATGTTCTCAAAGCAGCACTTCACATAAGGTTGTTTTTTGTTTTTTTTTTACCTGTGTGTTTTCAGTGATATTAATGGTTTCCCCCAAAGATGTCATTTTCCTTTTCAGTACATCAGGGAGGGAAAGTAGCTGTTATGAAATAAATAAATATTTATTTCCTGAACCATCTAACATGGGTAAAACCACTTGATACACTATATTGGAGTGTCATGGTCTCACTTCAGATACATGTATTCAGGCTGCAATCTAGACACTCTTTTTTTATAAAACTGCAAATGCTTCCACATCTAGCCTTTCCCTTTGCAGTTTTTAATTTATACTGTAATATTTCCTTCATGTTCAGAAAAATTTTCACCCACTCTGCTTCAGTATGAAATTGCTTTGCAAAGAACTGGAAAGAATGACAGAATCTGCAGAACAAATAGTGAATCTGAACCTCAATACTCAATCCAACCAAATACTGGTTTTTTTTCAATTACTGCAGGTTGTTACAGAATATTAAGTGTTGTTTGTGTGGTATTTCCAGGGAGATGTCGACAAACCATAAACCTTTAAAAGCAAATAGAGAACTTCTAGAGAAATGACACAAGATGACAGTTCAGTTGTTAGTATTATTCTTTGAGCTTTGTGAAGACAGTGTTCCTTTTCCAAAATATAAATGGATTTGATACATTCAATGAGTAGGAGTTTCAGTTTTCTCAAATGTCATACCAGGTGAGTTTTTTTAATGAGAGTAACTTGAAATAGATGGCAAATCATTGGGAAGACTGTTACCATTACACATCCATCACATCAGAATGTGCCTTGGGCATCTCCAGAATGTTTGCTTCCTGTCAGACATAAAATACTGGGATGGATAAATCCCCCAGTAAAGGTCGGCCCTGGCAGCAGTGCTCACTCGTCTGAGAAACTGAAAGGTCAGGGGGCTCAGGATTCTGGTAGCACTGCAAGCTGAGCATCTCACTATTGTGTGCTTGTACTTTCACTCCTAATTTTATGTGAGCTTGTCATGTGTGGTGCTTCTGGAAGTTCATTTCTGTAGGTGAGTGCTCTGTTACAGTCTTAGGCATCAGTTGAGTGTTTTTCAGCCTTTTCTGAACTCCTTTAAATGAAATAAATCATTTTTGTGGTAAACCAGCTCTTGCCTTATGGATGTTTTAAGTAAAATACTCATCCTAGTACTGTGACAGAATTGTTATCTTAACACTGTCACAGCATTAGGATGTCATCTGATGCTGAGATTTCTGTGCCATCAGATAAAATTGGTTTTAGAAAACAGTGCAATCATCTTGATTGTTTTAACCATCTGAACAGCTCTCTAATACTACTGGACTGCTGACATCAATTAGCTGAGCAGTCTGTGTCTCTTGAGGAGTTTATTTGTAGATAATGATGATAATTAAGCCCAGGAACCTCAGTGAAGTGGACTCTCCACTGTCTCAGTGTAGGGACAGTCTGTGTTTAGGGCTTGTGACCTTACAGCCTGGTCTGTGTGGAAAATGCCCTGTCCAGAGCATAACAGAGTCCACAGTGGAACTCTGAGAACCTCAGACTGGCTCCTGCTCTCTCTCCAGGCACCACATCTTTTGTTGACCCAAATTGTTTCCCCTTCACTAGCTCTGATGTATTATTCATGTTATTTCAATGTGGTTTAACTTTTGATAAAGGAATGGGATTTCCTCATTTGACTGTAAACATGGTGAGAAAAAGCTTTTAGGACATTATTCCAGCCCTAGTTTAGCTGTAACCAGCTGAAATATAAATATGAAACCCTCCTTGTCCTGTCATTAGAGATTAAGGAAAAGCTTTATGAAGAAGGAGGACTGTGCTTGGTTTGACTTTGTGCCACAAATGAAACAGAAGCTTCATTTAATTGTTTGTACCTTTACACATAACAGTGTTAAAAAACATGCAGAATTAGTGGAGAAAAATGGGTTTAATGTTAAAGAGACCAAGCAGGAATTGGTTCTGGAACAGAAGAAAATATGTGCATTTACTAAGGGAATCTGTGACATATAAAGCGTAACACTAATCTCTGGCAGTTCTTTTCCATTTGATGGCACTAACATTTCTATAATTAAGAGCAATGGAATTATTTAGAGGAAAACTCTGTTTTAAACCATGCTTTTTTTAATTGAACAGCTGTAATTTCTACCAATGGAGCAAACTATATTATAAGAAAATGATTATTAGTTTAAAATGCAAAGTTAAATGAATGCAAAATTAACAAACAGATGGTGAAGAATTATTGTGCTTTATTTTACTCCTGGGTAAAAGGGCTCATGCAAGATTGTAAAAATGTCATCACACTTCGTAAACCTGAAAGCAAACAGAATTTGCAGTTGTGCACATCTGTTTTGGGACACTGCTAGAGGGTTAGAAGAATCAATGTTGTTTTCAAATAAGGGTATTCATCAAAAGGATATCATTTACTTAACAGTTATGGCTTCTGCTAAGCATCAGACTTAATGTTCTGTGGAATTCATTACAAAATTTGGCAGCTTTTTGCTTCACAAGCTACTGAGGCAGCATTCTGCAAAACTGAAACAAACAGCCCCTTCTTACCCTCACCTCCCTGAAGCCCAGAACAACAGTTGAATAACCTGCTTCAGTGTTTGACCAGTAATTTCAGGGTTTTAAATTCTAGGTCAAGATGTTGCACGTCACAATACTTGCCCGAGAAATACCAGTGAAGGAACAGGATGGAAAGACATGGGGCTTATTTATTTGTTTCAGTGGCTAGTGAGTTAAAGAATTATATAATGTTTGGGAATACGATGTTGTGGGAGAAGCAATGGGACAAATACTTGTAAGTGACTAATTTAGTCAAATTGGAAAAAAAAAGCTAAAGGCCCCAGCCAGATAAAACATGTCAAGTTTTTATTAGGAAAGAAATTATATTAATGTTCAAGCTGGTAGTTTCAAAGTATGCCACCTAATTGCTTTGTTTGAGCTCAATTTACAAAAATTAGTGAACTGAAGATGCAGGATTTTGTTTACGATGACTTTGTGCCATTTGGAGAGTGCAATTTAGGAACAGCCAAGGAAATAGGAATTATGAACAATAAGGTACTGATTGCAGTCAGTGGGGAAGGAATACTAAGGAGGTGCTCACTAATGAGGAAGGTATTAAAGGCAGGAAATTCTTGCATTTTTTTATGTCTCTACATAATCCAGAGTTTCTTGTCACTCCATCCCTTCTATTACCTTGTAAATTATATGTATCATTGAGACTGTATAGTGACTTTGGCTGACATTAACTTTCTGTTAAATCAGGGTAATGTATCTACAAAATCTTTCTTAGAAGACTGCGTTATTAAGACAATAAAAACACACAGTAAGGCCATGTCAGAAAACAGGTTGTCTGCACACAATTGACATCCTTTGCATACAGTTAGTGTCCTTTGCACACAATTAATGTCTTTTGTGCCTAGGCCTAATTATGCATCTTTAATTGTATGGTCACATGCAGAACAGTTGGTGCCTAATTCAGTCCATAGGATGGACATTGCTTTCTTAGTATAAACCTCTTCAATATTCCATTTTTTTCATTATTTTTTTAGTGTGTTGTTATGTAGGCTATGCAAATACTGCTGAAAAGAAAGAATTCCTTGTTCCCGTATGAGTTTCTCTATGTTTTTACCATAATGAACATGTGAATAACTTTTCTGTGATTTTTTAAAATAGCAGATTTATATGGCAT
>WAAE01002829.1:0-13539 GCA_013400495.1 Nicator chloris
TATATACTAATGCAGGACAGAATATGGACAATATGAAAGCTAAAGCTTAGGGCATCAATTCAAAGGTGTGACTTTTTTTCAACTTCTAACAGCTACAGTCTCACAGGCATTTGTGTTTATATAAAAAGCAGAAGCCTCCATCTTGAAAGAGAGGAACTAAGACCTAATGTAAAAATGTCAAGCTAGACAGTTTAGTCTGACTCTCTAATCTGATGGTTTCTGTCTCTTCAGCAGGCACATGTGTAATATATTTGCTAATTTTTGATATTTATTTATTTAATTACTAAATTACTAAATTTTTTACTGCCCCATTCAAAAAATACCCACGTAGAAAGGGATGAACTTCCTTGTTTTCTTATGAATTAAAAGTTGCTATGATCTGTTCAAGGTTCCACTGTGACATTTCCTTATGTCCACATGGATCATGGTGCAACTAGCTGAGATGCCAGTGGCATCGAAAGCAGCACTATATAACAAACACTTGGACAACCATTTTGTGCTGAGCCCACCATAGCTGCATGTGGACTTTGATCTAGAAGTGCAAAAGGGTGACCATGCCCTTGGTGTAACTTGAAATATCAACCCAATCCAGTTACAATCTTAACCTTTGAATGAGGGTTGCAAGCATTTAAATTGTGTTATCAACTCTTTTTGAAAACAGTAGATCTTAAGTAAGATATATAAAAAGCTATAAAATTGTAGCCCATCCATTTTATGATATTGACATAATATTTGCTTAGGACTCTATAAAAGCCATGAAATCATAAATGAAACAACACCACCCTAAAGGAATGAAACACACTTGTTAGATACACACAGTTAAAAATGATCAGGTTTACAGATTTAACAGCATAATACTACTTTCCTTCCACCCTGTAAGCCTATGGACAACATATCAAGCAGACCTCTATATGAAAACTGAATGCTTGCTTTCTGAAAGTTTAAAGCATATCCATGAATTGGTGAGTGGTGAAAGAAAAATTCTGGGTTTCATTGTGCCTCTAATTTTAGGCAAGATTTTTCTGAGATTCTGCTCACCATTTTGTCTGTGTGTCACAAGCTTTATTGATAGCCTTCACTTGTCAGCCTCCAGGTATGAGTATTACACATGCTAAATTCTAAGAGAAGTGTGTTTTGTGAAGACTTGTTTTGCATGTTTTCATAGTTCTCAGTAGTCTATTTTTCTTCTCTTTAATAATTTGATAGAATCATAGATATGTTTTATTGTAAAGCCTGAACCTAGCTCTAAAGTTTCTGCATCATCTTGGCAGAGAAAATGTTTTAAGTGTCTTAATGGATCACCATTACTTGCTCCTTCCCTCTTAAAAATCTGTGATCTCACTTACAGTGAAAAGGGTATTGATTCTGGAAATTGTGACATTTTCTCCCTCTTTCCTTTTCTTTAAAATCTGCGAACATGTGGACATCTTTTGTGTTTATCTTCTAAGAATATGTGCCAACTCGATGGCTGTCTTGTGCTTTAATGTATTAAGCTTTTTTTACTGACCTAAGCTTTTGTTAAATTTTAATGGTCCCTCCCATGTTAATTTTTTGTTAATTCTAATTACCTATACCAACAATTATGTTTGAGATTATGTCCTATCCTACTCTTTTAGTGTTTCAATTTTAAGCCTTAACCACATCTCAAAGCTTTCCAGTTACCGACAGCACAGGTGAGGTGTCTGAGAGGGCTGAAAACCCATCTGGTCAGGAAGATATATATATATATTGGGTCTACCAGATTATATGCAAAATAGTAGTAACTCTGGCATCTAGGCTGAGAATTAAATGAATCAATGGAATAAAGGAAGAGAGACAAATTTAAGTATGAAGCTCTAAAGGTATATCAGTATTCTGTGCACAGATTATGGCTTCAGTAAGACTGTATAATATCTGTATATATGTCTCTAAATGAAGTGTAAGGCAGTTTAAGCAGATTTTAAAGACAAAGCATTTGCACAGTTCCTCATAGAAGAATTTTTGGATGCTAACTACTTGGTTGGAAAGTGCTTCAGTGAATGTCTGGGTGAATGCTAAGGAGTTCACAAATTTTATTGTGCTGATTTCTTTTCTCTCTCATGTACGAGGTAGAGATATAAGTTCTACTTCTTTGATTTCTTCCCATGAAAATACCAGAGCCACGAAACACCTGATTTTGTGCATTGCTTTCAGGCCAGGTTTTACAAGGGAAGCTTTGTTTATATTGTTTTGTATTTGAATTACACTTGTAAAAATAGTATTTTGGGTGGGGGGGACAACGGTATTTTCCTCAAAGATATTGAATTTTGCCTATATCTTATATAACTTTTCTTATCCAAAATGTGTGTGGGAGGGATGGGAAAATATAATATAAAGTAAATTTTAAAAGAAAGCCAAGTACCAATTTAAACAAAAAAAGAGTGGAAATTCTGGGTATTGAAAGAAATTATTATTAAATTATTAAGTCAGTGTCTGCTACTGATTTTCTGACTGAATATCCCTGTTTCTCATTTTGTGTTTTTGCCTAATGATAAAACATCTGTTTTCATTAAGGAATAGCTATTCTAATGCAAAATTTTCACAAGTTATAGGAATGTTTTTGTCAAATCCAGGAGCTGAGGTAAAAGAAAACAAACACAATCAATTCCTTTATGTTACATGTATGTTATTTTTTCCCTGTGGTGTTTGTTTGTTTGTGTGTGTTCTTTAATATGTTGGTACCTTTAACAAAAATGGTCATACTGTGGGTAATGTAACTGCAAACACATCAAGATAGTCTTACATTCATGTAGTTGTACTCTCCTACTATTATGAATATCAGTTTTCATGTATCTGATTTTAGCCACTAATTTATTTCTTAATCTCTCCTCGTTCTTCTGAGGTGGGATTTTTTAGTGGGTTCATTATGGAATATTGGTCAATGAAGCACTGCTAGTTTGATCTGGTGAGGCTATTATAGCACACTGCATGCCTTAAAGTTCAAACAGCTTGCTTTATATTCACCTGAAAAGACTTTTAATTTAACTACACACAACTGAGAATAACCACATTTGAAAATTTTATGTTTTATATTCTATCAATATTTAAAAGGGGTCTGAAGAGAAGGACCCCCAAAAGTAATGTAACTACTTTTCTAAGTACTACCTAAAATGTAGTGCAATAGAATTTAAAGTAATTGTGAATAACAAAACTAAAAAGACATTTTCTTCAACAAATATTACATTAATTGTGATTTTTGGCCTGAAATTTAACAAGACAGATATTTTGAATACTCTAAATATGACCAGGAGTATGTTGCTTCCTTTGAATAGTACATTTGCAGTTTGTCCTATGTAAAGTGAACATTTCAGACTTTTTTTAGTAAACACTATGTCCAAAATTACTTTAGAAAGCATTGCTTGCTTCTGTTGAAGATATTTGATCAATTAATCCTGACAAATTACAATAGAAAAACTAATTTGTGCAGACAGAGAAAGCTTTTGTTTGTTAGTTTTATGTGTTGAGTTTCTTCCTAACCCTTCTGTACTCAAGCAAAAGAGCCAAGTCATCCCTTTTATAATGTGTAAGGCTCATGAAACACTATTATGGCTGAATTTGGTGAATGAAGTGTGTGTCTGCTATCAATCTAGATATGCCATTTATACTATCGATGTAGATATACTGTAGATCTACTATTTAAAGTAAAACCAGAATTTATGATCAGTTCCATATGAATTCACATATTTTATGTTGCACCTATTCCCTGTTCTTCATCTTTACTTCATCCTGGTTTACATTCCCTGGAACATAGCAGAGTTTATTCTTATTTTATATGTGAGAGAGAAATTGATGGAAAATGAGGTATTTCTGCACAATATATGTGAATATATTTGATTATGAGAACAGATATATTTATTGATTGACTACATGAAACATTAAAAATCCATTATGGAGGGATGCTCTGAATATGTATATAAATACATTAATGACTTTCATTGTACAGTTTTATGTAGAAGGTCATATAATGGAGTTAAGTCCTTTTTCTCCTATCCCACTTCCTTCTTGGTTCTCTTGGTCTTATTTCTTCCTGTCTTCCTTCTCTTTTTAGCATGGGAAAGAAGAAAAGTTGCTTGCATTTGTAGATCAAGTTGCATTGCTTGTATGTTTGAATTATATACACTTTCATAGAATATGGACTGAATCAATGTCTCAGGTGGCAGGAATACGTTTTAAAGATATCTTATTGTTGAATTCTGGAAGAGTAAGTAAGGTAGCCTGCATCCTACAATGAGTTTAAACACTTATAACTTTCTAAAGTTACTTTTCTTCGTTTATCACAGTGCAGGAATAAAACATTATTTAGGCAGTTCACTTCATTAGGTTTTTGACAGTAATCTTCAGCAAGTGAACACAAGACTTCAACCTATGTAATTCAGGAATTAATCAAACAGGTAGAGATTTTTAAATAAGGTTAATATTCAAGAAAATGTGAGACTGAAACTATGTATGCAGAATTATAGACAGCTTCAAATATAGGAAAGATTTCAAACAGGACTTTGGCCTGAACAATTGGTCTGAACAATTTGGGAGACAGGCTTAACTTTCTGGAATAGACTAGATGCACTTAAATGTTGGCAGGATGTGGTCCTTCAACTGGCACAGAATGTACCACAAGGTTTTGTAAAATATACATTCATGTCAATTCCAATTTACAGTTGTAGTTAAAGTCCAAAATGAGTATGAGAGACAGGACAGAAAAAATGGCCCTGGAAGATATCCCAGGTGCTATGCCCAGATTCTTGACACAAGTCTTTTACACCTCAGATGGATACTTTTAAGATATTCCAAAAAGTGAATGCAAATATGCCAAAATAGAATGAGGCAGAAATCTTAAACATTCTAAAACTATAACCATATGCAAACATTGAAGTATACAGTGTCTGAATAAATTTAGAATAACAAAGAATGGCAACATGCTTTGTTTTTTTCTGTCCTATTTAAGAACATGAAGTAAATTCATTTCACTGTTCTTAGCTCTAAATAGATATTGCACTGAGCAGAAAACATTGCACTACCGAGTGCAGCAACAGAATCTTTCGTGTCTAAAATCCCTTTCTACAGAAGGAAAATCTAGAGCCATTTGTGTAGACCTTGTCCAGACAGCTTTTAAATATCTCCAAGGATGTAGATCCCATGACCTCCTTGGGCAACATTATTCCATTGTCCAGAAATGTCCTACATTTATTTGGTTTAGTGCTAGTGAAATATGTTAGTTTAAACTAATGAGCATTATAACATTTTCAAATTAATATTGTTACCTTTTGAACCTTGATGTTTTATCAGCCACAAGAAGACTTCTTTACCTTTTCACTGCTCTGAAACACACATGTGAAAGAGGGACCCTAACTTTTCTTCAATATGAGATTGATATTGTCTTAGAGCTATGTAGGTTTCGCTGATGTATTTCTCCTTTGTTTGATTTTCAGTATGTTCCATGAAAGATTTTTGAAAATATTCCCTTTCAACTATCTGTCATCACTTTTATCAAAACCTTCTTTCATATCTCTATAATAGGAATTTCCTCACTATTTCAAGTCAGCATTTTTAAGTCTCTCCTAATTTGAGTTTTGTTCTGAAACACAGGAATTCAATCCTTTTATGATCAGGTAGCCTTCTCAGGTAGTGGATAAGGCAAGGACTCTGGATGTTATGTACCTGGAATTCACCACAACATTTGACACAGTCTTCCACTGCATTATCCTGTGAAAGTTGGACAGATATAGTCTTCGCTGGATTAAAGAGTAAAGGGATGGTGAGTCCGAGAGGCTGGAAGTGAATAGTGTCACATCCAGTTGGTTGCCAGTCACTAGTGCTCCCCAGTGATCAGTGCTGGGGCCAGTCCTATTTAATATCTTTATTTATTGTCTGAAAGATGAGACTGTGTGAACCCTCAGTAAGTTCGTAGATACCACCATGTTGGGTGGTAGTGTTAATCTGCTGGAGGGCAGGAAGGCCCTGCAGAGCGATCTGGACAGCCTGGATCCATGGACCAAGGCCAGTTGTGTGAGGTTCAGCAAAGCCAAGTGTCAGGTCTTGCCCTTGGGTCACTACAACCCTGTGCAGAGATACAGGTTGGGGCAGAATGGCTGCAAAGCTGCCCAGTGGAAAAACACGAGGGTTCTGGTCAGCAGCACCTGAAAGTGAACCATGAGTGTGCCCAGGTGTTTTGCGGAAACAAAACGGACCAGCAGTCCCTTGTCTGTCCCCGCAGTGGGTGAGCTGGGGTTCAGGGTCCCTCCAGGAAATCCCGAGGCATGCTTAGGGAGTCCACACCCCGGTCAGTCCCGCGGTGACAGAAAGGGTCTCCTACCTGCCTCGCCAGAAA
The DNA here is from genome assembly GCA_013400495.1 of Nicator chloris. NCBI lineage: Eukaryota > Metazoa > Chordata > Aves > Passeriformes > Pycnonotidae > Nicator > Nicator chloris. The sequence goes on from WAAE01002829.1 coordinate 6,344, forward strand.
TGTTTTGTGGTAAAAAGACTCCACAACTAATAAGAGTTAATTGGAGAGTAGATACGTGTTTATTCAGCACCGAGCACAATGTGGGATAGCTCCCAAAGGCATGCGCAATCACTCGCTCATTGCATTCTCTTTTATCCCCTAAAATGTTACATATGCAACATATCTATGCATATTCATTTCCTAGCTCCGCCTAGCCCCGCTTCGTATGCTAATCATCTTATCTGTCCTTCCACGCTTGTGCAGGGATCTCTGGTGGGTGTACAGTGGTCATACAAGATGAAGTAAGTTGTCTTCATCAAGGCTGAACTTTTTACCTCGCCTCCTTGCCCATGCTCTCTCATACCCTGGTCACAGTCCAAACCATAAGGCTGGTTAAATCTTGGTCTTATTTCTTCCTGTCTTCGAGGAGTCTTGTTATGTCAGTAGACTTGCAAGTTCAGCATTCTTTGTCCTGCTTCTGCAAGCAGTCCTTTTCCTTATCACACATCCTTGCATTCTTTCATGTTTTTGTACATGCACCCTGTCCTCTCTTCACAAGCAGCCAGCACAGTACATTTGCAAACACAGCAAATATTAAACAATATGCATCATTCAAGTATCTATTTCTAATTAATCACCCTCTCATTTCTAACCCCTTGTCTCACAGGTGGCCAAAAAACTGTGGCATCCTGCCTATATCAGCAATAACGTGGCCAGTTGGACCAGGGCAGTGATTGTCCCTGGTGAGGTCCCATCTCGAATTCTGTGTTGAGTTCAGGGCTTCTTACTTTAAAAAAGGACATTGAGGTTCTGGACTATGTTCAAAGGAGAGCAACAAATCTGGTGAAGAGACTAAGTCATATGAGGATCAGCTGAGGGAGGTGGGGTTGTTTAGCCTGGAGAAAAGGATGGACAACCTTATCATTCTCTACATCTACCTTAAAGGAGGTGTAGCCAGGTGAGGGCCTGTCTCTTCTCCCAGGCAACCACTAACAAGAGGAAATTGCCTCAAGCTGTACCAGGGGAGGTTCAGGTTGAACATCAGGAATTATTTTCATGGAAAAGGTTGGTAATATTGGAGTGGACTGACCACAGAAGTGCTAGCCTGAGGTAGCACTGACCAGACTGACCAGCCATGGAGGTATTTAAGAAGAGTGTCCATGGCATTTAGTGTCATGGTCTGGCTGACAGGGTGGTGGCTGGTCAAAGTTTGACACAATGATCTCAGAGATCTTTTACAGCCTAAATGATTCTCTGATTCTGTAAGAGGTTGAGTATAAAGCACTGAGCTGTGAGAAGCATTCGAGATGCATTTTTTTTATTGTAACTTCTTTTTTTTCACTTGTGTGAGGAAAATGAGAATATTTGTAAGCCTGGATAAATATATAACTTCTGAAAACATTTTTCTGAAAGGTGTGTTAATGGCATTTGCAATTAGGCTGTAGCATTGGCTTCAATGGAAGCAGACTTGAGCAAATGCAGCATACTTCACATGCCTCAGCAACTCAGCAATTCATCTTCTCCCTTGTTGTGTTTTACACATTGCTCTATAATGTATGCTGTTATACCATATCATACAAATCAAAATTCAAGAACTTAATAAACTTTTTTCTCAAAAGATTTCGCTTTATATTGTTTTTATTTCAAATAAACTATTTCTTTTTCTGCATTTCTCCACTTCCTAGATGGACAACCTTTTCAGGTACGTTGAAAGAAACTGTAACTGGAGACTTACAAAGTATGTGTGCTAATGATTCAACAAAAAGGAAGTCTCAGGAGGTACATTCCAAAGAAATTGCAGTCACAGCTGACCCGTGCCTCCAGAAACAGGTATCTGGCATACCACACACACATTTCCATTTTTTCTTCATTGGATAAAGGAGATATTAGTTTGTATTTTTTCCTTATTTTATGAAAAATATTAGTTTTCTAAGGGAAAAGAATACCCTGCCCCTACATCTTCCCTCTTGAAAAACAACTGTGAATGTATTGAAATTTCAGTGTAACTCCATTTCCCTCAGTGTGAGGCATCGAGAACTCAGCATTCTTATGGTATCTTAAAGGTATTGTAAAATTGTGTGGGGGAGCTGAGTCAGCTCCTTTTGCAATAAAATGTGTTTCAATGAAAGATGAAAAAAATGTTCAGGAAGTAGACAGTTTTGGAAAAAATATCCTATCCAAAAAGTGCTTAATAATTCATAAGTTGTCTTTCATGCAAATAAGCAAGGGATGGCAGAGAAAATATTCCTTGCTGTACTGGTTTGTGCTGTGACAATTTTGTCCCTGATAGCTAGTATGGGGCTGTGTTTTGAATTTGCACTGGAGACAGGGTTGATAACCCAGGGATGTTTTAGCTCCTGCTGAGCAGAGCGTACACACAGCCAAGGTCTTTGCTGTGAGGGGCACGCCCTGCCAGTGAGGAGGCTGGGGGTGTGCAGGGAGCTGGGAGGGGACACAGCTGGGACAGCTGACCCCAGCTGACCCAAGGGGCATCCCACAGCACATGGCATCATGTTCAACATATAGAGCTGTGAGGAGAAGGAAGAGGGAGGTGTTCAGGGGTATGGTATTTGTCTTCTCAAATCACTGTGAGGCATGATGGGGCCCTGCTGTCCTGGAGATGGCTGAACACCTGCTTGCCCACAGAAACTGGTGAATGAATTTCTTGTTTTGCTTTGGTTGCATGTGAGATTTCTGCTTCCCCTTATTAAACTGTCTTTCTCTTACCTCAAGAATTCTCTAGCTTTTTGCCTTCCAATTGTCTCCCTTATCCTACCAGGGGAGAGGCTGTGGAATGCTTAGTTCCTAGCTGACCAGCAACTTAATTGTTAAACTACAACACTTGCCCTATTAACACAATTCACTGTATTTACTGCTGATGGTCTTAACATATGTCATAAAACACGTCTTCACTTAAAAAAGCTTTTCTGTACTATGCAATTACTTTTCTCATTTTCCTATGACAAAATAATCTCCAACTTGTGATAGCACTGAATCATCACAGACTACTACTTTGATAACCAATGTACTTTCAAACTATATTGAGAGGACCATAGATTTTACACTCATCATATCTGCTCCTTTCCCCTTTCCTATTTTCTTTAATGCTTCTTTCAGCTTGAATTAAGTGCCTATTATTTAGATACTTTCATAATGTGTGTTTTGTTTTATTCCTGGTGATAGTGTTTCATCTCCCCTTCTATTTTCTATTTTTAACCTCCATGTGTGCAGTTTGACCTGTGAAAGCTTTACACTGGTGATTGCATGAGGAAGCTAAACTTAGCTGGAATATCTAGATTTTATTCTGCTGTAAATATCTATGAAACAGAACCAAACATTAGTTTTGCAGTTGACATCCCTTTTACAAATTTCAGAAGAGAGAATTAATGTTTTGAATCATATTACCAAGCTTTCCTTGCATTTTAGTTTCACCAGAAAGATGAATTTTCTAGTTGAGCCTAAAGCCTGAAAACTACTGAGCCAGAAATTATATCAATCCTGCTTACCATATGTTTCTTTTCCGTCTCTTCTGTACTGCAGCAAATTCGTGTTGCTGCCCTCCTTTGTTAGCACCATAGCTATTTATGGCTACACTTTGGGACTGCTAGAACTGTAGGCATAATAAAAACAGATTCCTGGCTTCTTCTGACTACTCAAAATATTTGTGCAGTGGTCAGCTTCCTAAAATGGAACATAATTTTCCAGCTGTCTGATCTCATTCACACTGTTGTCAGGACTAAAAAAGTGGTGTGACGTGAAGGTCTTGTCACAGCATTATTGAAATAAGTGAATTGAATCTATGGTGGCATGACCCTGGCTAGACACCAGGCATCCACCAAAGCTGCTATGTCACTGCCCTCTTTAGCTGGACAGGAGAGAGAAAATAAGTGAAAGATACATGGATCAAGACAGGGAGACATCACTCACTAATTACCATCACGAGCAAACTCAACTCAAGAAATGAATTGATTATCAATGGAATCAGAGTAGGATAATGAGAAGTAAATCCAAATCTTATAAACCTTTCCCCCCACACTTCACTCATCATTTTCTCTATCTCCTTCCTCCCAGAAACACAAGGAGATGGGGAATGGGGGCTGCAGTCAGTTCATTGCATGTTGTCTCTGACACTTCTTCCCCTTCAGTGGGACAGATCCTCACACTGTTCCCCTGCTCCACCACAGGGTCCCTCCCATGGGAGGCAGTCCTCCATGAACTGTTTCTATGTGTGTGCTTCCCAAGCACTGAGGTACTTAATGAACTGATCCAGCATGGTTCCATTCCATAGGGTGAAGTCCTTCAGGAGCAGATCGCTCCAGCATGGTTCCCCTGTGGGATCTCATGTCCTACCAGCAAACCTGCTCCAGTGTGGTCCTCTCTCCACAGGGCCATGAGTGCTCCCAGGAGCTTGCTCCAGTGCAGACTGTGCACAGCATCACATCCTACATTGGGTGTCCACTTGCTCCAGTCTGGTATCCTCCGTGGGTTGCAGGGGCACAGCTACCTCACCATGATCAGGTGTAGGGGAATCTCTCTTCTGGTGCCGGGAACACCTGCTCCCACTCCTTCACTAGCGGTAGTGTCTGCTGGGCTGTTCCTCAGCACATGTTCTCCCTCCCCTTTTCTCTGTCTGCAGAGATTGTGCCTTAACTTTTCCCCACTTCTTAAATCTGTTATCCTAGATTTACCACCACTGTTGCTGACTGGCTCAGCCTTGGCTAGTGGCAGGTCTAGCTTGGAGCTGGTTGTCACTGGCTCCATTGAACATGGCAGAAACTTTTAGCAGCTCCTCACACTGTCCTCCTCTACAGTGTATGTGAGTGTGTGTGTCTTCACACTCGTGTGTGAATGCCATTCTCCCTTGTTTTAGGTTTTAACAGTCTAAGTTTTTCACCTTATTTATTGCATTGACAGTTATACATGGGTACATGGAACGTAGCCTCATTTAAGGCATTTGCTTTTCATTACAATTAGATCTGTTTAATAAGTTTTTCAGGGTAAAAAAGACAGTGCAGTCATAGATTAAACTAAAACTTACATTAACTTTTCGGGGTTTTAATGCCTTACAATAATTAAAGCATATTTAATGCTTAGTAGTAAGTCTCGAAAAGTTACGGTAAATTGAGAAATTCTTTTTTATTAGCTGACATATTTAGCATGAATAATTAAAGTGTTTAGATGTGCATACTATGTTGACAGCTGAGTTTTTTGTAGGTAAAAGACAGCCTATCAGGGAATGCAAACCAACCCTTGTTCACTGCAGTCTTCAGTCAGGTATAATTTGCGGAGGAAGGAGCAGTGTGGAAACAAACCAAGAATGCCTATCAGGATTTCAGAAGAAATTATTCAGGAGAAAAATCATGCTTACCAAAACTTTGGGTGCTGGAACAAACTTTATCAAAGACAAGTTAGACAGCAGATAACTGGCAAGAAGGTAAAGGATATATGTTTGGTTAATAAATCCCATCTCTGAACTCTTAAGAATAACATCTCCACATGTATATGGTAATGATTGTATCTATAAAACACAAACACATGCTCCACCTCACTGTATACTCAGTCTATTAACATTTCCAAAGTACTTGGCACATCATTGTCTAAAATTTTATGAAATTAAATCACCACCATAAATTTTTCAAAAGTTTAATTAAGAGTTCCTATGCCACACAAAGTGATAAACTTCATTTTCTGAAGAAAAATGAATATTGCACTCCTTTTGTCCTTTTGTAAATGGCTGTTGTTTTATAATCCTACTTTATTGCTTTTATTCAGGCCCTTTGGGAAAGCTTGAGAAATGAAGCAAGTCTTCCAAAATAATCTAAAGATTGTAAGGTGGTGACTTTTCTTAGATGTAATTCTGGAAGATATTTCAGTCTTGGAACTATGCTTGGCTGTTAAGTGTAGTGCACTTGTTGATCAGCAGTAACAGCCACAGACAAAAGCCTTGAATCTCTGCCAAAGCAGTGCACCGCAGCAACTGGGACCTTCAGTCTATGAGAAATAAAGCAAAATTCAAACTTTTGGAAAGCCCTTCTTATGTTTCCCGAATGGTTCCTTTCCCAAGGTATAAAAAACTTATATATGAAACCTTGTTTCTTTCCTGTCTTTTAAGAAACTCATCCATCAATATCACCCAAAGACACATGAAATACTGCTATTCAAAACATGACAACTTCTTAACTTACTGGAACAATTCATCTAAGATCGTTTTTTTTGCTGATCACAACGGCAAATGCAGTTCCTCCAGTTTTCCTTTTTCATTCATTTTTGTTTTGGGTGGGATTTTGCCATAGTCTTCAGCCAAGCAGCCCAGTCTGCTTCTTTTCCTTTACTGTGGAGACCTCAGCAGCAGAGGTCTGTACACAGAAAATGCCTGTCTTGATCCTCTACCTTGTTAATTTCAGTTTCCCATCTTCCAAATGTGCCAGATAGATCCATAGAATAGAAGAATCTCCTGAGCTGGAAGGGACTTTAAAGATCATTTAGCTCCTACACCCCTTCCATGGACAGGGACACCTCCCACTAGACCAGGCTGTGCAAAGCCCAACCTGACCTTGAACACTTCTAGGGATGAGGCATCCACAACTTCTCTGGGCAACCTGCTCCAGTGCCTCACCACCCTCATAGTAAAGAATTTCTTCCTAGTATCTAATCTAAACCTACTCTCTTTCAGTTTGAAGCTATTCTGCCTCGTCTTGTCACCGTATGTTCTTGCTTATAGTCTCTCTCCATTTCCTTTTTAGGCTCCCTTCAGATATCTAATTTACTGTTTCTGCAGAAAAACCTCAGTGGTGGTGAATTAAGGTGGACAAAGCAGAGTAACGCCATGAAATAATAAGTTGGGGCATCCTTAAATGAAATGCTTGTAACTTCTAGCATTACAAAAAGTGCAAAGCTAATTAGTTGCCACATTATAGAGCAACTGAAGGGTTAGATTTATGAGGATATATTATAGTCACTATAGAATTTAGCATACATTATTACATTTTCTGAAAAAAAGTTGTGTGGAATATTAGTCCACACAATCTTGTGTGATACACAGAGTCGGCACTCCTGGTTTTCACTGCAGGCTTCTCTGTGTTGTGACCCACCTCAGGAGCTGAGGGTAACTTAGGTTCTTTTTAATGCATCCCTTGGGGCAGATTAGAATGAAACAGCACTGAAAACCCAGAAGACAACAATATTGATATCAATATAGATACAGATATATAGATATA